>CM056836.1:22686880-22741880 GCA_029853015.1 Chelidonichthys spinosus
TCATCCCACTTAACCTACAGTATATGTGATTCATCCAGCTATTATTAAGGGCCCTATGAAATCCGTTTTTATTTAAATTTCTTTTTACAATTTAGAGCATTTTTTTTTCATCAAATTGTGTTTAATCATGTGGTTGATGAATCAAAATTAAGAAATTTACTGAAGAAACATTCTAGTAGTTCCATTCTAATAATTCAAATTCCTTGTCATTCTGAGAGCATACAAAAGTGCATAAATATGTAAGTGTATGTGCAATCATTTATGGAGGAGTCATAATATACCACCCACTTTTTCAAACCCCCCCGACTTTCATCGTGTCTAAAGTTTGATGACTTTCAGTTGTGAATCAGTTCATTTCTCGACGTTTGTGATGTGAGATTCTGTTTGTAGCTGCTCATCACATAGATTCAAAACTCAGAGAAAAGTTATAATAACTGTCTTCGACATGATGATGATGTGTGTGTGTGTGTGTGTGTGTGTGTGTCAGCCCCGCCCCTCGGTGAAAGAAACAGAGAGCAGAGACGCTGGATGAAGTGGTGTACCGTTAATTCCACTTATAGGGCTCTGCTGTTATTTTACCATTGATGCAAGCCACAAATTGAGGCTTGGCGAGCCGCAAGAGGCTGGTGAGCCACAGAATGAGTAATGCTGCTTTAGGGGCTTACTTTGTAAATGACAGGTCGTTACCACGGCGTTGCCTGGCCGTGGGGTTGTACGAAATTTTGTCTTAAAACTTAAACAACCGTGTGTTTTCAGCTGATGAATGTTGATGTGAGCCTTTTGTTGCGGCCTATAGCGTTCAGCGGTTGTACTTAGCCCCACAAACCAACGGGTGATGTCATGTCGACTGCATGTACTTATGGACAGTCGATGCTTTCAACCCCATTTGTAGGAGTTATACACAGATCACACAGGCTTGTTTTGTTTTGTTTTGTTCTAACCCATCAGTAGCAAGTGGTATCATTTATCAGCTGAAACTACGGTAGCGTTGCTATTAGCAGCCAGGATGCAAGATATACTATATCCATGTCAGAGTTAGTATTTCTGTGGGATGACTTACAACTTGTAGAGCAGCAGCTATATCATCCGTTTTGTCAAGCTAGCTCCGTAGAAAGAGGGCGTCCACATTTGTAATCCCACCCGCTGAGCTGTGATTGGCCAACTGTTCTCTACACCAAAGACGTTGAGCCAGGCTGTAAAGAGACTGTCCAATATGTTTAAATGAATACATGTTTTGGTAGCATAAGGTACCCCATTCATCATCTTGTGACTCTCTAGATCTACATACCGTGTGATCCATCGGACTAACCAGAGGTCAGAAGCCACTGAGCATCTGGGAAGAAGCAGAGACCACAGCAGCATGAATAATGGAAGCAGAGGACACAGGTGGGAGGAGGGCTACAGATCAAGTGAGGGATAAAAGGCAGAAATTAATCCAAATGACACAGCAAAAAACACTGTGGAAAACAACTTTTTCACTTGTCGTCCAAACCAATCAGGTGATCAGTTGGCAAGTTCATCATCGGAGCTTTTTGCTCAGAGGGTTGTTTTTTTATTTTTCTTGCAGCACACAACCTAGAAAATGTAGCTGAGGATGGCAACTTTGAGGAAATCTCTCTAAGGAAGTCTTAGGAGTGTTTATCCAGCCTTTGGTGCTATTAGAGGTGCCAGTCCTTCTGTGCACTGATCCCAGATCCTCTCGTAGAGCTGCTCAATGGAAACAATAGGAGCTTTTTGTTACACTGTGGCGCTGGAGCGCCACAAACATGTAAAGAGGATCATAAGCGGCTATGTGATATGCCACTGACCTTTTGCATGTCTGCAGAGGTGAATCGCTTTGTGCACCGTTTTGCACGTGCAACCTGTCTGTGTCATGTACATTCCTAAGTCTGCTTTACCACATTCCTAAATATGATCCTTGTGCTTTCCCTCCATTCATGAAATTACTACTTTTTGTCATTTTATTCAACATTCTTGCGTGTTCCTTCTGCCTGACAGAAAACAAAGTGATTAAGTTTCCCAGTGAGGTTTGTTGACCAATGGGATAAACACAGTGAGCATTCCACAGGAGGAAGAGGACAAGATGGAAATGTTGATCTAGTATTTTGAGCATGATCATATATTCTTGACCTTGGAAACAGAAAGCAGAAACAGACAAAAAAACTTGAGGTCTAATTATTACTAACTAATGGGGCCTTTAGCTATATCATACTGTTGTGATCTTCAACCTTCAGTAGATGGATGTTTCCTTCCAACTGTAGCATACATTTGAAAGAAATCACAAAAGTAAAATGTCAATGAATACACACTTCCACCCACGGCTGTAATGCGAATACCATTTGGGTACCATTAAACCATTGCGGCGGAGGAGTGTGCAAATGAGATGGCATGATTAGAAGAGCACCAGTCAACCCTCAAATTGGGAGAAAAATATGGTACCTTTTGTTTGTTTTATGTATTAATCTGAGAAAGGTTACAGTCTCCACATCATCCTTCCCCATACCTCATGATCTTCTAAAGATTTGTTGTCTCATTTTCTTTTAATCGAACTCTTCTATCCAGTATAGTATAACAACGTCCTCCGTGACCTCCACTAGCTCCCTGTTGCAATTAAATTGGCACGCGATGCGAGAACTTCGCTCCTCTACTTCAGCTGGCCAGCTGGTACCACCATCACTGAAATCGTGTCGCTCAGCAAAGTCCAGACTCTTCTCTGTTCTGGCGCCTCAGTGGTGGAACCAACTCCCGACCAATGTCAGGACAGCAGAGTCATTTGCCATCTTCCACAAAAGGCTCAAGACTCACCTGTTCAGACTTCACCTTGACTCTACATAGCATGACCCACTTCCACACAAAAAAATGCACTTCTATGTTCTTACCTTTGATCATAGCACTGTTGTACTTAAGGTATGTTTGCTGAACAGCTACTACTTTACTCAGATGAGGACCTAACACTTGTTTCTATTCTTTAGCTCTTACTTTATCGGCAATGATATGTTGTGGTTTCTTCCATTTGACAAATGTACTTATTGTAAGTTGCTTTGGACAAAAGTGTCTGCTAAATGACCTAAATGTAAATGCAACATTTCCGATTATCACATCTTTTTTTCCTGAGCTGAAAATGTGCAAAACAAAAACTGGTGGAAGAAAATCTGTAATGTTCATATGTTGCATTATCATTATTATTATAATCCTGAACACTTCACATGAGTGTTCAGATGTGTCTACTGCTTGCACCGATGATCTAACAAGTTACACTTGTGCTCAGGAGAGTCCCAACATCTTCTGCTGAAGTCCATGTGACATGGTTGAAAGCTCCACACCAGGCAAGTAAGTGGACCTAGATTTGAGATCGTTTTGGGACCAACAGTACTATTTGGCGATCTGAGTTGCGCTTTCTATTTGTTCAGCTGCACATAAATAAGGCGGTAGTATGGCAACACATGGTGTTTGTTAGGTTTCTTTGTTCTTCTTTGTCGGATCAGGACTTAATTGACACACAGTATGTTATACTGTTAGTCATTGGTCCACTTTGCCTCCAAAATGTGGCCTGAAAAAAATACATTTACACTGACCTACTACACTCCATAAATATGGATTCAAAATGCCAAGTACAGGGCAGTGTGTGTGTGTGTGTGTGTGTGTGTGTGTTTCTCCACTTTGTCCAAACTTCCTCAGCCTTGACTGATGCTTGCAGGGTCTATTCCCTCCAGCTTTGAAAAACACATTCCATTTTAATGTAGCAGCCGCTCACAAGGTCATTTGTCACTTGATAATGACAAAGCAAACCCAAAGGCATTTCACTGTCAAGTGTCTGTGTGTGTGACGGAAGTCTCCGAGGTGAGAGGGGTGGCGGCGTCCTTGTGAGCTCATGGACTTGTTTGAAGTTTGAAGACGTGATCAGATACTCCTGTCACTGGAGCGAGGATGCCTCGCATGTGTGTGTGTGTGTGTGTGTGTGTCAGGTGTGTGTGTGCTGGAACAACCGCAAAGACGACACATTCGAAACATCTTTCAAACACATGCAAACGTGTTAAAAACCTACAATGTTCCGACTGTTTGTCTACACACAAACACATCCAGAGGTTTATGAGGCATCCAATTGCCGCCGCGGCAACAGCTGTGCACAAAGCGGATGCATGTGTGCGGAGGGCATCTGACTTCCACCCGTGAAGGCTGCATTTACAAACTCCTAATAAGCATGCACTGTGAGAATCACATGCTGCAAACATGTGTTGATTGTGACATCCACCAAATCTCAGCTCGCTGCTTGTGAAAATTGCCCTCGAAGAACGAAAAAAAAAAAACATTTGTGATTTTATTGCCTGTTTTATGTTTGATTCCGCCGCTTCATCATCGCACCGCTTCTCCACAACTTACATAACAATGCTGAGAGAGAGATGCTTCTATTTAGGGCACAAGGCCTCCAACATTCAATCGGTATCCTGTAATTCCTTGGGCACCCAATGTTGCAAAACAGTGTGTGTGTGTGTGTGTGTTGTGTGTGTGTGTGTGTGGGAGGGTGTTTGTGTATGGTCATGAGTGAGCCTGTGAAAACAGGCATGTATGAACTCTTGGTGTATTCGAGCAAACATTGTTTGGTGTGTGTGTGTGTGTGTGTGTGTGTGTGTGTGTGTGTGTTGGGGTAGGGGGGTTAATCCTTGCCAGACCTATTTGTTGGCTTTGTTGGTAAGAGGGGCATGAGGACAGCGTGGCACACAAAGTTCGCTGGTTGGCAGGACGGGCATAAAGACAGATTACAGTAAAGCAGCACAGTCGTCAGAAAGCCTGAGCTGCTCTGAATATGGCTGATGTTTCATAGAGACTGACTGGTCAGTACTGGTCTGAGGTTGTCTGTGCTGGTCTTGTTTGGTTTGGTCTCCTGGTTGAAACTCCTGTATTTGCTTGACCCGTCCACCTCCCCTCCCTTCTGACTTGTTTGGTTGTTGTTTTTTTTCAGTCTTCCACATCATAAAATAGGAAGATACACCAGAAACAGAGAAGAAGAGATGGGCCATGCACATAAAACTTGCATACTGTATACAATCAGAGACCGTTTGGATATGATGACGTCATCGTATGTGTATGTATGTTTTTGACTTTTTCACCCTGGGACATGGTTTTAAAAAGTGTGTTTCAGGCACTAATAACGTCAGATCCGTGTAAACAGTTGGCCCAAACATGTGTGTGACAAGACTTCTGCGTACACACACAAAAGACCTTGCCATGTGGACAGGCCCTATAGGTCTTGCATCCTATCAGATGGTGTGGGGCTGTTTTTACTACCCTGGGACTGAGAACCAGCTGATGGAGCCCTCATTGCGCTCCCTGAATAAGTGAACCGCCACATCCACTGGTGATCGAAACAGACCACGGTGAAATGAACGAACAACACTGTTATTATTCACTGTTGCAATCATTAAAGAGAAGGAGCAGCACAAGTAGACATTCAGCACATGTCCGTTAGCAGTGTAGCATCGTTAATGATGCTAACGTACTCTGCTAATGTTACCTCCGCAGGCTTTTACATAGAAACGAAACATTTTAGAATCTCCTCCCCACTTCTTCCAGTAACGGTTATCCACGTTACACCACGTTTAACCTCTACTATCTGTAAATCCACAAAATCCAACCTGAAAGAACTGCACGTGAGTCCGTGGAGAACTGCCTTGCTACGCTATCATTGACCTGTAAGCACAGGGTCAATCCGATGATAGAACATGAAAGGCTTTGATGCGCTTCTATCACACCGAATCACACGCTGTCACATCAGGTGCAAAAATAGTTTGCAGTGGTTCTGAATGCTTACACAAGAGGCCTCCATTCAAAGATGAGAGCAGGACTGTACACAGGAAGGATACTGGTTTTCACTCTGAGATGTGTTACACTTGCACTCTCTTCAACAGACCGGCCCAGTGGCCTCATGTTTATACTGGAAGATTCTGAGTTCCATGTTTACATCGACTCTCTGTGACGGATCTCAGCAGCAAAGCTGTTTCACAGTGAAAGGACCGTCCCGCCAAAAAACGCTGCTATTTGCATATTGGAACTTTTCAAAATGAAACATTAACATTTTCATTTCAGGCATTAAGCTGACGCTTTTGCGAATAAGTACATTTGTTGAAAGAAAAAAAAGAAAAATTGGGGGGGTTGGGAGTGGGTCGTGCTATGCAAAACTTAATTTGGAATTTGAAATGTTATGTTGTTAAAAATCAGCTTCAAGGTAGTTTTTTATTTCGGTTTTATATGATGTATCGTCAAATTGAAATGTGGACACAAGTGTAGGAAACTGAATATCATGAATGTTTTATAAAGACAATTTTCATGCAGGTTTATGCATGTAATGCACAGGGACTGAACAAAAGCCTCTACCGTGTTTTAAGTGAAGGTTTTTACTAAGAAGCAGCTGCAGGAGGATCTTAATAAACAGCTTGAAGGCAATAACAGAAACACAAAACAGTAGATGATCCGTGTAGATCGTTTGTGCCAACAGGAAGGTAGAAGGAGTATAAATGATGCCAAGATGCTTTCACTATCAGATGTTCCCAACTGCACTTTCTCTGAATGGTGAAACGCCTCAGCTCATCTTGAAACGCTAAATTAACACCCTGCTGTGTTTCCCACACGAATCCTTGCTAATTTCTACCTTAAGCTACAGCCGTGTGAGTTTTAGATCGTCTCATTAAACGCACCTCTGTCATGTCTCCTCTTAATAACGCTTATATTTATACATGACTTTATACATCAATGTGCTAATCTGTGATGTGATGAGGAGTGTGTGTCTCGATCAATACAACTGGTGTGGTGGAAGGTTTCACATCCGTGTGTGACAATGTTACATTCATACATGATTTGATACATGAATGTGCACACACACACACACACACACACACACCCACACATTTATGACAGAGGAAGAAAAGTCTAAATCCATACCAAACCCCCACCCCGAGAGTTTCATCCTCTAGATACGTGAGCACCATTTGAAGCGCTGCATGCACACAGGCTCACATCCGCCTGGATACGTGAGCGCCATGTCGAATTCATGACGGTTGTCATGGCGCCCACATAGCAACTGGCTATACATGTACCGGCTGCTGCCTCCGGTCGACTCCTCGTGGAGGAGATGGAGGGAGGATAAACAGGGGGAAGAAGGGCAGAAGAGGGGTGGGAGGTCGATGGAAACAGAGAGGAGAGTGGGCTGGGAAATTGGGGGGTGTGCATGTCAATTTGTGTTTTGTTTTTCTTGTGCGTGTATCTGTGTGTGTGTGTGTACTTGTTTGTGGGAGTTAGAAAGGAAGAGAGAGTGAGATCTGAAGGCTGGGTCGAGGGAAAGAAAAAATCAGACAGATGAAGAATAAGGGATCAGCTGGTCTGTAAACCTTAGAGGACGAGATCTGAGTCAAAGCTAGAGGAGAGTGAACTCACGGTTGACAGCTCTCTCATGTGGGTCATGGAGTGACTGTAATGGATTGTTTTGTACAGACAACTAGAACGAATGAATGATTGTGTTGAGATGGAGGGCACAGACAATACGCATTATACTGTGTTTTCTTTGCAAAAAACTCTTTGAATGTCTCATCTTAGAAGACATTAAATCTAGACTCTTCTTTCACCGAAGGAATCGTTGAAGCGTCAATAAATAGTTTAGACTGTTTTCAAATTGAGCTTGTAAGACCGAATGTGGTGCTAAAAAGATGGATATTTGGAAGCAGGGTACGTTGCATATCATTATAGCAAATGAGAGAAGCGTGTTCTGCTAATTCCTCCTCCTCTGTTGGTCGTGCGAGCGCGTGCAAAGCAGCTCATGGGTAATTGATGTGCAGAGTCTTATTTTGGGAGCTAAATCAAACGACAGGGCTTTTATGCATCACCTGGCAAAAAAACACAGCGCGCACGCACACACACACACACACGCACACACACACGCACGAAAGTCCACACATCGACATGTAGCCTTCTTTCCAAGCAGCTGTCTACCTCGTACTACAGACATGAATAGACACACATACGTATACAAAGACCAATGGGGGGGTACACATCTCATACAGGGTCACAGGCGCACACACACACATGCATATTTCAGTTTGCTTGAAAACGTGCAAACCAACCAGCTCCCATCCCCCCACCCAGCGACCCACCCTCAGCCGAAGCCTGGGTATAGCTCAGGAATAGGTCATAAATGATAGAGAAAGAGCCGGATCGAGAGGAGAGAGTGGAGGTAGAGGGTCTGACAGACTGGAAATTCATCAGGCAGAATGGAGGGGGGGAGGAAAATATAGACATCAGGCTGGAGTGACAGCCCCCCAACAGCTCTGTGATAAAAGGGTGGGGGGGTGACAGACCCTGATTTACATTCTGTTGCCTCACTCGCGAAGTGATACACACATTTTGTCTTTAGCCCCTCTTAGACAGACGATTCAAGCGTAATGGCAGAAAGGCAATCCAAAATATGTCGCGAACCGGAGCGTTTAGATAGAACTTTGTTTGCGCCATATCGCCGCAATGGTGTCTGCGTTTAGATAGCACCCCGGCTCTACGCATTGAGTTCGTTAAATCCGCCGGCGGCGTGTCGCCCTGGTAACGCGTCTTCACCACATCACATCTTTTCCTCCTCGGGTGCTCGGAGCGTTTAGATAGAACGCCGTCTCGCCTGGTCTCTCCTCTGATGCAACTCTGTGACGACCTCCGTTGGGTCTCAGCCTCGGCGAGCGTTTAGACCGATGACGGGGCGGAATAACTCCTGCAACGAAAAGGCTGTCTAAAATGGACTTTTGTTGGTCAATTGAGCTGTTAAACAATAACAAGCCCAAACAGCTGATGCACTGAGGGTTTATCTTTGGAACAGTTTCAGGTGAGCGACCATGCATTCGTTGTACCATGAGTTTGGCCTTCTGTGCTCACAGGACAAAACCAGTTCCACAGTCCACTACTTGGGTGACAAACACAGGACTTTCATCCAGGAGACTGCTGCTCGGGTCCTGTGCAAAACTAAAAGTAAAGGTAATCAGTGACAAATACATAGCCAGTCTCCTCTCTCGGTCATATAAAGGCATTAGTAGGAAATACATTTTCATTGCAACTCCATGCTGAATCTTCCAGAACCTTTGTTGCCACAGTCATGAGTCACAACATTCAGCCATGTTTCAGCCACCTAAATGGAATGCAATTATTATAAATAACATTTAGAACAATAACAACAACATTTAAGCATGAACGTGTCCCATTGGGATGCAGACGTAAAACTGTTGAATGAAAGATTTTTCATGGTAAGAAACCCCATTTTATTTTCTCCCTGCAAGAACAAAGAGCAAGGTTCAAGGTTCAAAGCGCCGTTCACACCAAACTTACTTGCGGGAGCTTGGTCGCAGGATCAGTTTTAAATATTCCTGGATGCGCTGGGGGGGATGGCTTACTACTTACTGCTTCGTACATGATGATGAAGTCCCAGATCCGCCAAGAAACCAAACGACGTCCTGTGAGTTCATGACTTTACCCAGAGCAGTGCTCAGTAAATTTCATAGAGCTTTATTCAATGTGAATACCAAGACATCTGGTTCACTACAGCGGTATGCTCCAAAATCGAATCGAGATTGCCATTTGCACTACAGATATCTTGTCGCATCAATTGAAAATTGGTCGCTTTATAAATAAAACCAACAATAAGCATCAACAGCCATCACCCTAAGGACCTTGGATTAATTGGGATAGATTAATTAGAAAACGAAATGCCTACATTCATGGCAAGTTAGCTAGCGGTTGTTTGTTAGCATCGTAATAAAGCAGCAAATCTGCAACTTTTTTCCCGGAATATTGCCCCCCTCTCTCGGCTCCGTTGTTTTTCACACAGTGGCCTTAAAATGCCGTCGTACAGATGAGCAGAATATCTGCTACGAGCACGTAGGCCGTCGTTATTGTTGTTGTTACGAGACATCGCGTGGGAAGAAGTCAGGGTCGAGGGTTGAGGTGCGGGCCGATAACATCATCATGTTTGTTTTTGTCGTCTACATGAAAACGAACATGAAACAGAGAGGTGCCATTTTTTCTTTTTCACCTGAGAGCTGGTTTAAAAAAAGTGCGTTTTCAGGCCGCAAAAACGCCGGATCCATGTGGATGGCCGGCCAAAACACACAATTGTGCATTTACCCACAAAAAAACGTTTCCATGTGGACAGGGCCACAGAGTAGTTTCCTAAAAACCCTGTTGTGTTCCTTTAAGACACTCGGGGAAATTTGTTGGGAGAGGTGTGAAAGTGTGGGCCTACATGTGTGGGTGTTCATGATGCAACCTGGTGAAAGCATGTGGCTGCTTGGCCCATGTGATAAAAGTGTGCTGGTGGCAATGTAAATGACACGCTGTGGAGTCAAATGGATGCAAGTGAGCTTGTGACATGAATGGGACAACTCAGCTGAAATGAAGAAGGGGGGGCTTCCTGTGGGACGCTCAGCAGGCAGAGGAGGAGGTCAAAGGTCGAGGGGAAGTAGAGTCTGTAAAAGACGAGTGTGACATCTGTACACAACGCTCTCACATCTCCCCTCCGCCTCCACAATCCTCCATACAGTAGACTCAGGGACCTCCTCCAACACGTCTCACACACATACATACATACTGGTGAACCCCCCCACACCCCCGTTACACCCCCATTACACCCCTGTTACATCGCTTGCCCCATTTGCACTCGTCAGGAGATAATGACATCATTAGCACACATTAACATGTCTTTGTCATCATTCCCTCAGTGTTCCAAAGTGTGTGTGTGTGTGTGTATGTGTGTGTGTGTGTGTGCACTGTAAGTGTATGTGTGAGAATAGAAAGAGCTGTGAATGGGGATGAAGTGTGAATGTGGTTTGTTCAACAATTTGGGTCTTTCACAGTCTGCCACAGGGGTGCATGTGAGTGTCTCTGTGTGTGTGCGTGTGTGTTTATGTGTGTGTGTGTGTGTGTGTGTGTGTGTGTGTGTGTGTGCTTGTGAGCCTATACAACCATTTACACATCAAGATACTCCACAGGGAAAAGAAGTTGCTCATTACGCTCATTATCCGGGTGTTTGAAACAAGTTTTTTCTTGTTGTATGACAACATTGGAGCTACATTAATTCTAAATGGTAAAGGAGCTCGGCAAGATAACACATTTAAAAATATATGTATAAAATAAAAATACTGTTAAAATGCAGTTTAGAGGTACATTTCAATGCACCCGTCTTAGCATTTCATGTCTCTCTTCTAGCTCGCCGACACTTACAGTAAGAAATGGCAGCTAGAAGCACAGCCACGAAACCAGAATACATGAAGTTACTGCTTACTGTAGTTAGTTAGAACACACAGACACATACACACACACACACACACACACACACACAGTAGCATTAGCCTAAGTAAAGTAAAAAAAGAATAAGATTGACGTTAGCATAATCTTTAGGAAATTCATGTGTACCAGGATTTAGTGTCATCTAGTGGCGAGGTAGCAACCAACTGAACACCCCAGCCCCTCCCTCTCCAAGCATGTAGAAGAATCTTATACGGTGGCCTTCAGGTGCCAACTTCAACACCAAATTCGTGAAAGGTGCTCTCTAAAGCCAATTTTTGGTTTTGCCCATTCTGGGCTTCTGTAAACATGCCGATGCATGTCTTAGTGTCAGGTGATTATTCACTAATTTAAACATATTAATGAATATTATATTCCATATTGGCTTATAAATCCTAGCTAATATTACAGGTCTCTTTTTTACTATTCATGTTTTGATGAGGGATATATTGTTTTAAACTTGTATTTGTGTACATTTTGTACATTTTTTGTGTTTAACTGTTGCAAATGACAGTGAAACATATGGAATTCCTTCAGTTATCCATCACCTTTTACTCTGACCTTACATTTCCAAAAGGGTTGGACCCTGTGTTTTGATCAAGGTCACCTGAAGATACAGCCGAAGGGCAACATTCTCTCTCCGGACCATCCTGATTCCAAGTAAAGTGATGAGGGTTAAATGATCCTGCTCCTGGAAACTATTTTCCCAGTCAGACAATACGTTTTCACTGCGGGATCCCACGACAACCTGGTCCCCCGGTGTCAGGATCCTGTCAGGACGGGAATCAGACGCCGTCTATGTGTTTTCTTTAATATTCCAGGCAGGAAGAAAGCCACTAATGTCAACAGCTGGGGTCCTGTACCTCAAACACTCACATGCATGTCTCACATTCACCAGAAAAGAAAATAGACTATAAACACGGAGATGGAAATGTAATTGCAATGTTAATGAAAAAAAGGTGGCCACATCCTAGAATTTGTTTTACCAAAGAGTAGTATGGGCCAAACGGCAGTGCAGAGTACCCGGCCTTCTTGGAGTCCTTGGGAGGGGTACTTGAGAGTGCTCCAACCGGGGACTCCATTGTTTTACTGGGGGACTTCAACGCTCACGTGGGCAACGACAGTGTTACCTGGAGGGGCGTGATTGGGAGGAACGGCCTCCCCGATCAGAACCCGAGTGGGGTTCTGTTATTGGACTTCTGTGCTGGTCACGGTTTGTCCATAACGAACACCATGTTCAAACATAAGGGTGTCCATCAGTGCACATGGCACCAGGACACCCTAGGCCGGAGGTCAATGATCGACTTCGTGGTTGTGTCATCTGACCTCCGGCCGTATGTTTTGGACACTCGGGTGAAGAGAGGGGCTGAGCTGTCAACTGATCACCACCTGGTGGTGAGTTGGATCCGCTGGCAGGGGAGGAAGCTGGACAGACTTGGCAGACCTAAACGCGTTGTGAGGGTCTGCTGGGAACGTCTGGTGGAACCCTCTGTCAGGGAGGTCTTCAACTCCCACCTCCGGGAGAGCTATGACCAGATCCCGAGGGAGGCTGGGGACATTGAGTCCGAATGGACCTTCTTCTCTGCCTCCATTGTTGACGCGGCTGTTCGAAGCTGTGGCCGTAAGGTCTCCGGTGCCTGCCGTGGTGGCAATCCCCGAACCCGGTGGTGGACACCGGAAGTAAGGGATGCTGTCAAGCTGAAGAAGGAGTCCTACCGAACCTGGTTGGCTCGGAGGACTCCTGAGGCGGCTGACGGGTACCGGCAGGCCAAGCGTGCTGCAGCACGGGCGGTCGCTGAAGCAAAAGTTCGGGTCTGGGAAGAGTTCGGGGAGGCCATGGAGGAGGACTATCGGTCGGCCTCGAGGAAATTCTGGCAAACCATCCGGCGCCTTAGGAAGGGGAAGCAGCCCTCCACCAACACCGTTTACGGTGGAGGTGGGGAGCTGCTGACTTCGACTGGGGATATCGTCGGGCGGTGGAAGGAATACTTTGAGGATCTCCTCAACCCCACTGACACGTCTCCCATTGGGGAAGCAGAGGCTGGAGACTCAGAGGTTCATCCACCCATTACACGGGCTGAAGTCACCGAGGTAGTTAAGAAGCTCCCCGGTGGCAAGGCACCGGGGGTGGATGAGATCCACCCTGAGTACCTCAAGTCTCTGGATGTTGTGGGGCTGTCTTGGTTGACACGTCTCTGCAACATCGCGTGGCAGTCGGGGACAGTGCCTCTGGACTGGCAGACCGGGGTGGTGGTCCCTCTATTCAAAAAGGGGGACCGGAGGGTGTGTTCCAACTATCGGGGGATCACACTTCTCAGCCTCCCCGGGAAAGTCTATTCCAGGGTGCTGGAGAGGAGAATTAGGCCGATAGTCGAACCTCGGATTCAGGAGGAACAATGCGGTTTTCGTCCTGGCCGTGGAACACTGGACCAGCTCCATACCCTCCGCAGGGTGCTCGAGGGTTCATGGGAGTTTGCCCAACCAGTCCACATGTGTTTTGTGGACTTGGAGAAGGCATTCGACCGTGTCCCTCGTGGCATTCTGTGGGAGGTACTTCGGGAGTACGGGGTCGGGGGCCCTCTGCTAAGGGCTGTTCGGTCCCTGTATGACCGGAGCAGGAGCTTGGTTCGCATTGCCGGCAGTAAGTCAGACCTGTTCCAGGTACATGTTGGACTCCGGCAGGGCTGCCCTTTGTCACCGGTCCTGTTCATTATTTTTATGGACAGGATTTCTAGGCGCAGCCGTGGGCCGGAGGGGATCTGGTTCGGGAGCCACTGGATTTCATCCCTGCTTTTTGCGGACGATGTGGTCCTGTTGGCTCCTTCGAGCCAGGACCTCCAGCATGTCCTGGGGCGGTTTGCAGCCGAGTGTGAAGCAGCCGGGATGAGGATTAGCACCTCCAAATCCGAGGCCATGGTTCTCGACCGGAAAAAGGTGGCTTGCTCCCTCCAGGTCGGGGGGGAGTTCCTGCCTCATGTGGAGGAGTTTAAGTATCTTGGGGTCTTGTTCAAGAGTGAGGGAAGGATGGAACGCGAGATTGACAGGCGGATCAGTGCAGCGGCAGCAGTAATGCGGTCGCTGTATCGGTCTGTCGTGGTAAAGAGAGAGCTAAGCCGAAAGGCGAAGCTCTCGGTTTACCGGTCAATCTACGTTCCTACCCTCACCTATGGTCATGAACTTTGGGTCATGACCGAAAGAATAAGATCCCGGATACAAGCGGCCGAAATGAGCTTCCTCCGCAGGGTGGCGGGGCGCTCCCTTAGAGATAGGGTGAGGAGCTCCGTCACACGGGGGGAGCTCGGAGTAGAGCCGCTGCTCCTCCACATCGAGAGGAGCCAGTTGAGGTGGCTCGGGCATCTGTATCGGATGCCCCCTGGACGCCTCCCTCGGGAGGTGTTCCAGGCATGCCCCACCGGGAGGAGACCCCGAGGAAGACCCAGGACACGCTGGAGTGACTATGTCCCCCGGCTGGCCTGGGAATGCCTTGGGGTCCTCCCGGAGGAGCTGGGGGAAGTGTCCGGGGAGAGGGAAGTCTGGGCGTCCCTGCTCAGGCAGCTGCCCCCGCGACCCGGTACCGGATAAGCGGAAGAAAATGGATGGATGGATGGATAGTTTATTTAATTCCCATTTAAGAAAATGTATTATAATTCAGGTGAAACACATAGATAGTTTTAAATATTTCTCTTAACATGCTCACCTGTTGGAAGCAACCGGAAGTGCAACTCATTTTCCAGGTTAGGTCTTCCATTCCTGCGCCATAGTTTTGCATATTTGAAATGAGAGTATGTCATAAGGGCAAATAGAAAGACACCGGGCCCTAGTTTCGTAGACCAGGCGCAGTCAGCTCTCAGCGCACCTGCACCGCGCCGACGGGGTGTGTCCGCCTGGACTTTGCAAGTTTCGTGCACCGCAGGCTCGCGCAGGCACACCTCCGGTCTCGCCCACCGGCGCAAGTGGGAAAGAGGGAGGAGAAGAAGGCGTGAGGAGGAGACGAGGAGGAGACGAGGCGTGGACTGGGATTAATACAGCCGATTCAGATCTTCACCAATCAAATGAGCTCCTCTCCTCTCCTTTAATGCGTTAGGGGAGGTTCAGTGCAAGATCCGTCACTTGACAACCCGATGACAGAAGCAGCGCCGCCGCTCCCACCACGCGCATCACGCGCTGTGCGCGCGTATCATAATAATAACAATGTCCATATTATAAAAAACAGGAGAGAGAGAGGGAGATGTTTTGGTCCGAGAGGCTGAGTTTCCGTTACGCGTGCCATCCGCCTTTGATCTGACGTCAGATGTGACGGGACAATCTATATAGATATACATTCACGTGTTGATTCAATTAGTTGCATTAAATAGTGTTTGTTGTGATTATTTATTGCATTTAAATGTGCCTGGAACTGTGGAAACCTGCCTGTGAGGTCTCGGTGACGTGTGCGCACTGCGCGCCGTCAGCCAAACTTCCACTGCGCCAGCTGTGATTCGCATTGAATGAATGGACTTTATTTACGCCTTGCGCTGAAAGTAGACCAGGTTGGAGCTGGCGAGCTTTTAGCGCAGTCTCGGCGAGGCTTTTTGCCACGAAACTTCCGCTACGCCAAGCTGAATCTGTGACGCCTCCCCCTGCTGCGCCGACACACCCATCTTGGCGCAGGCGATCCACCAAACTGCCAAACTGACGGTGCACAAAGCTGGTCGAAACATGCATTGCGCCGGCTCCGCCACCCTGTGCCGCGCTGCGCCACGAAACTAGGGCCCACCCTCTTAATTCATCTTGACACCTGCCTCTGCATTTTCTACTGTAGACAAATAATTAACGCCCTGTTGCCACTCATCATTACAAGCCTCCGCTCCTACAGAAAGCCCCAAAATTAGGAAAAGTATCTGCACCATCCATAAAGGCTATATCATGTGGGTGTCTTCATTAAATCTAAAATGAAGCCAGGTGGGGAACTTAAACCCAAAAACTCTTCTTACAAAGGGATGAAGTAAGGCAGGGAAACAAATTCACTTTGGCTAAATATGCCTTTATTAGCTTATTGGCATCCTTCAAGAGAGACCAACTTCCCCAACTCACTCAAACTAATCGTAATCTGCAGATATTGTAAAATCAGCTAATTTATTATTCTAGCATTGAACCAGAAACTGTAAGATTATTGAAATGAGTTTGTGCTTAGCAAACTAAACATAAATCCAACTTTAATTCTGTTGTATGTGTTGATGATGTTTGAAGATTGCTGATATAATTGATCTCAGGTGAGTCTTTGTTGTCTCTCTGTCACCATATTGATGGACACGTGGATCCAAAGAAAGAATAATTCATTAGAACAATAAAAAGCCATTGGAGGTGGAAACAGGAAGGATATGACACATTGATGGAAACATGCATAGATCCGCATTTCATTGTGTGGAAATGTGCTTAAAACTTGTGCAACATTTAAATCTAATATCTAAGTAATTCAAAGGAGGTCCTGTTCAGTTTGTGGACTTTCTCTGACCATCATAGTACTTTAGTGTTGAACGTCAGCACACAGAGAGCCTGCAGAAACTAGGACTTCTCTGACGGCTATGTTTGTTCATCCTCCTATCTCCTAATTCCTAACCCTCTCCATGACCCTTAAACGTTCCTCAAAAACCTCTAGCTGGGCCCTTTGGTGCCCATCCCAGGCCCACAGGGGTGTATGTGTCCAAGCTAAAGCCGCCTCTCCCTGCTTGACCTCGCTCTGCCTGCCTGCCTTCCCGGGCCTTAATCCTGATCAAGCATGTCTAGACCTCTCATTACCAGCACATAATCAGGGGAAGGATGGGGCGACGGGGCCGCGGGGCTGCGGGGAGCAAAGCATGAATGGTGGGAGGAGAGGATGCAGAGAAAGTGACCCTGACAGTGACCCGCACATTCATTCCACTGTTTACTCTCTCGGTAAACAGACAGACCGTGCAGGGAGTCAATACACAGGATGGAAGACGGATGGAGGGGGAGACATGAGGCAGGGGAGAGGGAGACCAGACCTAAACAGAGGATTAGTCAGAGAGAGGGAATCCTCATCAATATGTATCTTGAAAGTCTCAAAATTAAAAAAAAGAAAAGAAAATGCTACTAGGAATAGAAGAAATGCAAAACAACTTATTTTACCATTTCCTTGAAAAAGGAAAAACAATAGTTTTACAATTGGGAAATGATGATTCACTTTTTTTTTTTTCCGACAAAATCTAAGATTGATACAACTCTCATAGTTGAGGTCAATATGAACCTGTAGCTGGTTAGCTTAGCCTGTCTCTGTCCAAAGGGAACAAAAGTCAGCTACCAGTCCCCCAAATGTGTGTTTCACATGACCAACACCAACAAAAACAAAACAAAAAACACAACTTTATGTCCAGTTTTTTGTAATAATAATCAAAGAAGTTATGACACGGGAGCGTTCGAGCCTCTGCTAGATGGATGCTTGTTCCACCGGGTGAGGCTGCAGGCTAACTACACATTAAACTGATTAAGATGGACACTGTCCTCCAGTTAAGCTGATAAACCTATTTCCAAGATGCCAAAAAAGTGTTGGTGCAAAGATTTGTAGTAATATAGTGAGTATTGATTTCTTTGAAACAAAATAATTAAACTAAAGCACTGGTGATAGATGGAGTTATCAATCTTTCAGTGGCCGATCACATTTTCTTTTTAGACCAAATTACATTTTCGCCAGTGACAATATAATCAAGGGCCACATGACTAGAAAGTTAAAGGCAGGAAAAACCATCGATGTGGCTGAATTTACCATCATGAGCTCAATCCCATTACCACACATATACTCAGTCGCTGCTAAGCCTCGGCTCCAGTCGAGCAACTGAGTGTGACATTCTGAGATTAGCGAACATGAGTAAATGTGATGAGGGCTAAACGCATGAACTAATGACATGACAGGCGTCAGCGGCCAACCCGCGGACACACACAGCCGTCGCAGAGCCGCCATGTGACGTCCTACCTGTTCACGATGAAATGTGTGCCGGGACACGTGGAGTGTGTTTCCAGAAATGAAAGCAGAAGGGGGGGAGAGAGGTGTGTGTGTGTGTGTGTATTAGAGGTGTCGTGTACGCCTTTCAAGCGATGCGGCGCGATGCTCTCATACAAAATTCAGCGCATGGCAGGGTTTTCATCAAGTCCCTGCAGCTGAGCTCGTCCTCCCATGCATGAGCGTGCACACGTCCTCTTCTATATGATCAAAAGGAAGTCTGCACCTGCATACGGTCCTGCACTCCTAACGCGCCCTATAAATACGCCATGCAGGCGGACTGTTTCACTACGTCTCTGAAACATTCATGCAAGGCCTGCATTTGGCCCCATTCAAGTCTCTCTCTCTCTCTTCTTCTTCTTCTTCTTCTTCCTTCTCTCTTCCCTCCCTTTAGCACTGCTTTCTTCTCCTCTCACAATTTGGATTCCTCTCTCCTCTTCCCAACGCGTATCGTTCAGATTTTAAGGACTGGCACTAACCTTATCTTGCAGAACTATTGCTGCGTCATACTCTATAGTACACAATCGTTCAAGCCCTGATTAACCAATCAGAAGCTGCTGTACGTCCCCAGAACTAGACGCAAAAACAGTTGCTGTATAAATTTACAAATTTACAAATTACAATGTTTGACTCTCCGCAGCTTCCCAATTACGTCTGCATTCACTTTTCAGTTCTGCTGCCGGTTATTTTAGCCGTCTCCGGCACTACTTGTGACCTCACTTACATACAAGGGGGCTTAACAGCGGCACTCTAATTGGCTGTCTGATGTATGTTTAGTGTGCTAATTGCTCGTCTGTGAAAGTGTCCACACAAGGTCGGACCGTCCGCCCATGGGAGGGGTTTATCGCTTCGGCTGTCAATCACTGTTAGCCCACCCAGAATAGAGACGGAGCCAGTGAAGTCCCTCCCCCACACCGGACGGGCAAACAAGTCATTGCTGTCCATTGACTTTGCATTGTGTGATGTTGCCTCCTTGTTCCTTCTTTTCATTCTGTAAGATTGCCAATTTTGAGGGCGTGCAAGTTGTGTTATGATGTGTTATGTGTAACATGCTAACACATCGCTAACATTAGCTCGCTATTAGCCCCATCGTTGACACAGGGAGCTAAATAAATGTCGCTAACTGATGTTGATGATGCATTTTGTTAGCGTTTTCAGCCATTGGCTGCATATTGTGTTTGGCAATCATCACTTTATCACGTAATATACTTTTACGTATCCTTCTGTGTCGTATGTTGACGTTGGAGGTTCCGGCATGGATAACGTTGTGAAGCGGCCGTGGTTAGCGGTGTAACAGGGTTAACCTTGTTAAACGGCAGCGGTTGGGTCAGGGCAACAAAGCCACAATGTTTATGGTGAGCTCTGTGACTCTATGTCTATTTAATAGACCACTTCTGTTTAAAAACAGATAAAATCCCAGCAAGTCGCAGACATTAGTCACAATAAATCCGTAGTTTTCTCGTGCAGCAAATAAGAAATTCATATCTGATAACGCTGCAGTGTGAAAAGAGATTTTTCTGTGTCCATGTACAGCAGGGCACGGATGCTAAATCCAACACTATGACACGGAGAGTTATTTAGATGTGCACATGCACGCAGGACTGACAGTGAGTAACTATGGTTACGTGCACGCTCTCAGGCTCTGGTATAAACTTTATAATATGCCATTCTTGGTTTTCATAGCAGCCTCTTCCTCATCATGATCAGTGCAGGTGGCTGTTTTCCAAACGTTTAGAATGAAAGGAAGTTCGTAGTAAATTACAACATTTTTTCAGTATCCCTCATATTTGGTAGCAATTTTTAAAACATTACCAGGCGCCATGGGTAAGGAGCATCTTATTAGTTTTGAAGAAAAATACATGTATTTTCTGGTGTGTCTGTCAGAAATTGTTGCCAATATACACAAATTAGTAGGGGTGTGAATCTTTGGCTTGACAGCGATTTGATTAGATTAACGGTACAGTAGTTGGTGATTCGATTCAAGGATTTTTTTTTTGTAACGATTGGATTTGATTCTGTAAACCACGATTCGATTCAGTAACTTGTAACCAAAATTCTATATCCATGAAATAAACATGCAATAATGCAAGTGAGACTATCTGTATTCTTCTGAAAGGTGAAAAATAACATATTTATTCTATAAAAATAAAGTCATGCATAATAAATGGTAAATGGTAAATGGCCTCATTTATATAGCGCTTTTGTCCAAAGTTTGAATCCATGGTTTGAATCGTTACACCTCTACAAATGAGCAAAAAGACAAAAGGGTGATCATTCATCAGGCCAGAAAGGAGTGGGTCATGGAAAATGTCCGGCACCCGGCCCCCAACTTTTGGTTTTACACCGGACATGAAGGGCAGTAATAGTTCGACATCTGTTTGTCCCGCCTACCCGCCGCATCAAACTCGATTAGCCACTCTCATCTTCTAGCTGCGACCATCGGGGGGGAAACAACACTCCATGAAAATTGCAATTTATTTTCATTAATTCATCAGAAATTGGTCATGGGTCCAGACTAAACGTCGCTCAGACCGCGTCTGGGCCGTGGGCCGTCATTTGGAGAAGCTCAAACTAGTCAAGAGCTGTAAAAAAAACGCCTGCGATTCCAGGAATGTTTATCACCGAATCCTCTCGCGGCGTTGCGATAATGTGGCTGGATGAATGCTGAGAGGCATCCATTCAGCGAATGGCGAGCTGTTTACCTTGCAGGCAGAAAAAAAGCAAGTCATTAACATTCTCCTCATTGTTGTGCGTACTGCCTCTCAGACGCTGGGCCGCATCTCAACAGGCTTTTCATTGAGACAGTCAATTAGCTTATCTGCTCCTGACAGTATCTGCCTTGATGCTGCTGCTGTTGTTGTTGTCCCAATGCAGAGAAAAGGAGGGAACTCACAACCAGTGACACAGTCACGTAGAGGCACGTCGGCCTGCTGGTAACACCAGAGCCACCTTTAAAGGAGACCTCACACACACACACACACACACACACACACACACGGCGTGGCATGTGCACGGACACACATGTGCTCCCCCCCCCCCCCCCCCAGACGTTCCCCTGGGCTGTAATTGAGAGTGAGGAGGCCCCCAACAGATAAACAAGACCTATTGATTCAGTGTAATTTGACTCAGTGGGTGCCATAATGACATTATAGGATGGGACCTGTGTGTGTGTTCTTGTGTGTGCTAGAATGATGACACATTATTCAGCCGTGCCAGGGGAATTTAGCTGATTGGAAAATGATATGGAAGAGGCCGAGCGAGAGAGGAGAGAGGGAGAGAGAGAGAGAGAGAGAGAGTGTGTGTGTGTTATAGATGAGGACCTGGCAGTGTGAAAAGGAGAAGTAAATTGCGCTGCTCTCCTGTGTGTTTTTCCACGGCACACACAGCCATAAATACTGTCTATCTGTGTAAAACTGCAGGCGATCAATGAGCCATGAGAGCAATGTTTTACTTGTTACACCAAAGGAGGAAATGCAAGAGAAAGAGGCTGTTCAGTGTGTGTGTGTGTGTGTGTGTGTGTGTGTGTGTGTGTGTGTGTGCAGATGTAAGCTGAATTCCAATCATTTCATTCCATAGTTTGACTCCTAGCTTTGGAAATGCTAATCAGCCATCTGTTGCAGATCGAGGCCTTCTCTTCTGGCGGAGGCCTTCAATGAGAGACGCTCATTTGGAAAGTTGTTTGGTTCCGCTTTGGCGCCTCGTAACTAAGCAAAGGTTGCAGAGACGCTTCTTAGCAGGTTCACACGTCTGTGGCGTTACACTGATACACATTTGTCAGAACCAAAGCTGTTGGACTGAAAGCGCCGACAGCAGATGTTTTTGTGCTGATATTCAGTTTTGTTTATTGGGACTCCTTTATTGCTGCACTATTACAATTCATCAGGTTTTATTCATGTCAGGATGAAAAAGCTTCTGCAGCAGTACTAAGATAATAGAGCTCTAAAGTCCAGCTTTACAGTAGTAATAAAAAGGATTGGGTGGAATCCAAATTACAATATTGCACTGTGCTCTGTTCAGGTGAAGACCTCTCCATTAACCACCTGACATGTGATGTGTGATGACAGGACAAGACTTTCTGTTCTTGTGCTGCTTGTTGTTTCAGGTTCGAGAAGTGAGACTGGAGACTGGTGCACAACCGGATAGTTCCACAAGCTCGTTATAAACCCATACAAAGCAAAATCATCACCAAATGATCTCAGGTGAGTTCTGAGATTGTATTTCAACGTGTCCTGCAGAGGAGCTCCTCTCCTTCCATCAGCTTCTGTAGCTCAATGCCCTCGCTCATTTAGCATTTCCATCTCCATCTATGTCGATTTTTCAGAAAAGAATGAAGCGTGTTCCTGAGGTTTACTTCAGTTCTAAGTGTGTGTGTGTGTGTGTGTGTGTGTGTGTGTGTGTGTGAGTCC
Source organism: Chelidonichthys spinosus (assembly GCA_029853015.1). NCBI lineage: Eukaryota > Metazoa > Chordata > Actinopteri > Perciformes > Triglidae > Chelidonichthys > Chelidonichthys spinosus. The sequence goes on from CM056836.1 coordinate 22,709,588, forward strand.
ACATTTCTGACCGAAGAGCAGCAGTAAGGCTCAGGGGAGCGCTTCATCCCAACGTGTCTTTAAAAAAGTTTGTTGGACCTTGATGTTTGTTTCACACTTTGTATGGAGATTGAAACACAACGCTCACCTGCAACATTCAGCGTCCGTAAGCCGGTTTGCTGCCACAAATAGGCTTTCCTGTCTTCGTTATGACCAAAAGAAGCTTCAACAACCTCCAAGTTCACAGCAGTTCAAAAGGTAGGACTCAGAAAAAAAAACAGATTCCAGGAGCATTTTGTTGAGGCGGCCACATACGGGAAGATTGTTGCATTCATAAAAAGGTGCTATATGGCAGTTATTGGAAATCGTTGTGATGTATCAACGTTAAAGGATTGGCAACAGAAATGTCTGACATCCTCTGGTTTTGTTCACATCCACTTATTCAAAAAGGCTTTCTGCAAAAGTCATTGCTTGACCTTATGATGGCACAAGTCAGGCAGTCGCTTGGTTTTTACAGTTCGTCCCGAAGGGAACATGGCTGTCTGTGCCAAATCTGATACCAATCAACCCAGTAGTTTATGAGCCTTTTCATTTAAAACTATAAATGTCAACCTCGTGGTAGAAGAAGAAAAGTCATCAGGATTCATCTTCTGAGGACCATGACATTCTGTGTAACCCGTCAAATAGGTGTTGAGATATTTAAGCTGACAGACAGACATAGAGCCATGATGCCAGTGTGGCTAAAAGGTCATCAAAGGTCTGATGCACACAAACACAAACACACACACACACACACATTCACACTTCAGGTCAGAGATGTGTATTTAAACCCACAGTGGATGCTCAACTGTCATCTTGACTTCCTGTGGCTCTGCTCTCCCTCAGCCGACAGGCTGAGACCGGGGTAATTGGTGCCACGCAGGATTCTGTCAGCTTGGAGGACAGGTAACGAGAGACAGACAAAGACAACGAACGAGAGGACTAGACAGATATTTATGCTGGTTCCAGTGTTTATTTATCTTCCACTGTGACCTAAAAAAATGAATTCCCTCCTGTTTTCACGAAAATAAAACTAGCTTCTGCTACAGAAAATCATCAAAACAGGCTGCAAAATGTAGGCTATGCAATGTATATTTTCTGTTACTTCTCAATAGAAATGAACAAAATCCTCAAATTCCATTATATTCTTGAAACACTGAATTTTGTTCACCCAAATACGCCTGCTCTTTCTCCTTTTTGTTTTTGCAGCACTGTCTCTCCTCCCCCAACACCCAGACACACATTTCAAGTATGATATATATATATATATATATATATATATATATATATATATATATATATATATATAAAATCATATTTAAACACATGCCATAGATTTAATATATGTGTGCACAACCTTAACGCACACATATATAACAGTCTGGCTCAACCCCAGTCTTAGGTATTACAATATACATACACATGTACATGTACATGGCACCAACAATTCTGTCTATCACACGAGCAGCCATTTGCACAGAATTAGGTCAACACTTCTTCACACACAACACCCCTCCTTCTCGTTCTCTGTCTTTGCTGATTACCAATTACTCATTCGCCTCTACAGATCAAGTCTTTTAGCCGGCATTTCAAAAGGTGCACAATTTGTGTTCAGACTTGAAAGCATTTCCAGATCCACCAGGAATCATTTAGGGATTTGACCGATATGTGACGTGATTCTTCGATATGTGATTTTCCAAAGCGCAGTCTGAGGGGAAAGCTGGAGATGTTCTGATCCCAGCAGATGAATTATTCCACGCGGGGCGTCTAGTTTAACGGTGTGTGTGTGTGTGTGTGCAGTCTTTACTGGAACGAGGCAGGCTGAGCCGCGCAGCCATCTCGCCAATCCCTGTTTGCTCTCCCTTTTCAGTCTCATCCTTGGGTGTGCAGCGTCCCTCCCCCACCGCTCCATGTGCCGGCCTAGAGGCTGTGCTGGGAGGGCAAAGTCGACGTGTGTGTGTGTGTGTTGATGCCGAGGGCAGCGTTTGCTACTGTGGCTGTTCAGGCTGCCAGCATGTCGGTGCCGCTGCCCTTTTCTTGCAGGTCTACATTTTCCTCCTCCATCACTGGCGCTCGACCTCATTGCCTCACCGTCACACAGACCACATGACAACAAATTCACGTCGTACTGAGAATGAGGATGAATTCCCCAAATTCTTTTGGAATAGATGTGACCTGCAGGCGGTCTCTGCAGCCCCGTGTTGCCTCAGACTGAGGATGTGGTCTCATGTCTTGGGTTAACATAGTAAAGCTTTATTCCCCCCATAATCAGCTGACTGCCTTCATCTTATGTAAGCACCACTGTCGGCTAGAGCCCCATACGGCCGGCAGAGAGCCTCACCTTCATCTTCCTGTATGTTCACACCAAGGGAGGTGGTGAAATGTTTTATGCTGCTAACAACTACAAATACAGACTAAGACCAGGCATTCGCTGAGTCCTCACCACACCGTCTGGTCTATTTCTTTGGGTTTATTTCTTTCAGAGACGAGATGGCATCCCACTTGTGTTCGTTTTCGTTGTGGAAGGGCTACGGATATTAAAGGGACAATTATTCCGAAATCAATAACGCACCTTTTACCCGTAGTCCTATTTATAAATATAGATTGTTTTGGTGTGAGTTGCAGAGTTTGGGAGATATCGGCCTAAGATGTACCTGCCTTCTTTTCAACAAAAAAAGAAAATACACGTAAAAAAAAGCTTGAAAAGCTCATGAAATCATGACCCGGGTACTTGAGTCAATCCACAGACCTTGTTGCAACCGAAACTATAGTGTGATTATATTCAAGAGAAGGCAGACATCTCACACCAAAACAATCGAGATTGGTAAACCGCACTAGAGGTTAACATGTATGTTTTAGTTTGGGGGGACCTGTCCTTTGCAAGAGGCAGTGAGCTGCCCTGAAAGAGCCAGCCTTCTCCTCCGACCTGTCACTAGCCCTCAGTCACATCACATCCTAATACTGCACACTGTGTGTGTGTGTGTGTGTGTGTGTGTGTGTGTGTGTGTGTCCTCTCCCTGGGGATGTGTGTCATCTTGTTTTTTTTTGTTTTTTTTATCTGTTGGTTTATAAAACCTCCTTTCAGAGATGCATCCATCACTCACAGCTTTGTGTCATTGGAAGCTGTTGAGCTTTTAATTCAATCTTTATGTCAACAACATACAACCGCTCAGATTGACTGAATTAGTAATGACTTGGGTTCCTTTACAGTAATAATAACAATAAATGCAGATATTATAGAGCTGGGCATAGAAGGGAAGTGTCCTGTTTCCAACCTAATCAGGAGACATCTCTCCCAGAAAACATTATATCTAGGTTTATATTGTAATCTGGGATTGTAAAGACGGGTATTAAAAGCACGCTCTGATAAATTGAGTTAGCTTAGCATTCAGTTGGTTACAATTGCAACCACACTACGAGACACCACTGTCCCTTAAAGGAAGAGGCCACGTTATATTGTTATGTTACTATAGTATGATACTGTATGATATATATGATGCTACGGCATTATTGTAGCTAAGCATAAGGACAGAAAGAGGGAGGGACAGCTTGCCTGGCTCTCTCCAAAGTTTACAAAATCCAGCATTCCTCTATTGCTGATGACTGATTTACACATTATGTCTCTTTTGTTTAATAATCTGTACAAAAGATGAAATGTTAAAAACAGCAAACGTGTTTGGCATATTAACTTCCTGAATCCTACACTTTGCTGTTTGATGAAGATAAGGGGATACAATATGTAACTTAGTGTTCTTCAGTAGTGCCAGATGCTGTTTTTCTTTGGACAGAGCCTTGCTTGCTGTTTCCCCCGTTTTCAAGCCTTAAAATAAGCTAAGCTAACCGTCTGTATGCATCTTTAGCCGCATACATGAGAGTGGAACCACTGAAGTAAACAGAAAGCAGGCATATTTCCCAAAATGTCGCACTATTCCTTTAAGAAGGCGAGCAGGTTTCAAAGTGGCTGATGTTGGTGTTGACATCATTGGAGACGTTGCTTTCACCTCTTCAGCTCGTTGCTGCTGGAAAACAGCAGCCAATGCAGCCAGTTGGGATCCAAGGTGGTACATGGCAGAATTAAACAGATGTGCATCTCGCGCTAACTGTAGCTTTTTAGTGAAACAGCTACACCCATACATTCCCCCCTTAGATCCGGGGAAGGTCTACAATGGCCACGAGCTGCGGGGTTAAAGGTTTCACATGACTTTAAAGCATGATCCTCAAAAGACTTCACATGTTGAACTGGAGTCACCCTGGCCCACGCTGTCAAGACAAAAGGCCTTACTCTGAGAGTCACCAGGTGTTCAAAACCCCAAAATACTTTTTTGACAGATCCAGAAACCAAGTCGGGGCAAACACTTGTGAAACCCAGTGTATGTTTCCTGTGTGGGCGCTGCACTACTTCCTCTACTTCATGACATTTTATAGCAGACGGCGAGATGTATTAGCAGAAGTGTGTCAGTGTGCAGTTTCCATGCTTTATCCTGCAGTCGAGGCAACAATAGGAAATGCACAAGTGACCGTACGGTTTGTTGTAAAGGAGTTGGAAGTGTAGTCAGAAGAGTTGAATCATGTGTGTTTCAATGTGCTTGTAGCGCTGTGAGTGTGTGTGCTCTCCAGCAGGCCAGGCGAAGCATTAGTGGGTCAGTGTGCCATCATCTCATTCATCAGCACTTCTCCCTCTCTCCTCTCTGCCTTCCTCGCTCCTCTGACTCACCCCCCCATCCCCCGGTACCTACACTCTCGCTCCCTCTCCTGCTCACTGAACATGTGAGGTGTCCCCCATGCAGATTATTTCCTGAAGGAATTCCTTCAGATGGACGATGCAAAACGAGGTGCGTAAAGTGAGGTCAGCCACCGAGGTGCGTGCACGCAATCAGTGGAAATGTTCAATCAGCAAGGATTTGACTGATGGAAATGAGCTCTGCATTTGAGATTTATCATTTTCTAATTTTAGACCTGGATGATTTTGACTGTCACTAAAAAAATCAATAAGGTCAATTGATCCTGTGGATGAACATATACAGGAAAGCTGTTCTGTACTTCAGCCAAATAAAGTGAAAGTCGGCCATACGTAGGAAAGTAGTGGGTTGAAATGATTGTATGGTTTTGGCTGCCAATGAAAATAGAAATATCAGAGTGGAGCAAAAGAGAAGCATAACACGCCAACCCTCCGACAGAACTGTTCACCACAGAGCATTGCATTGTGGGAAACATAGGCACCAGATTTTGACAAAGAAGAAGAATTTGTGGAATAAAAAAAATGACATCTGAGCTTGTGCTGCATCAATTATTACATGTCGTATTAACTTTCCATTGTGAGTCCGACATTGTTTTAGGAGTGCAATGGTAAAGTCTGACACCATCAGTTTCACACAAGCAAGTTCAAATACATTTGGTTCAGTCCAGTGATTTTTGTTAAATTAATATTTTAACATTTAGCTCCCAAAGGCCAGTTCATACTGTACACGTCCACGAGGGTCTTCTTTGGTCTGCTTTAAATGCCGTCGTCTGCAGATGTCCGCGAGGGTCCGGGTCGACCCTTTGTGTGCAGGCCAGAAATTGTCAAGCACGCTCACTTTGCATGCTCCAGTTTCGTTGCACACTCTGGTCCATTTGGTGGTTCATGCACCTCCAGCTGGTTTGCCAAGAAGAAGAAAGAAATGACTCAAACATTATATAATTTGTCTTTGATGACACACAGACGGCTTGGAGCGGCAGACTGATGTGGACCCTCTTTAGTTGTATGAATTGAAGCGTGTGCATGTCTGTATGTCTGGATACAATTCCCACAATGCAACTCAATGGCATCTTTGGATTTTACGATGTCATCTTCGGGGTTGTCTTAACATTGGAAAGCTCCATCCAGAGCCCGAAAAAGCAGTTTCATTGATTGAGTAGTGGTAGTTTGTAAAATGGTTGGCTTGCCCCTTTAATATACACTAAAATCAGCTGAGCTGCCACATTAAATACCCAGCGCTTCCCCTACAGCCTTTAAGCACACTGTCTCCTTCTCACTCTTTCCTTGAAGTTCCATGGCCTCCGTGCATTCATGAGATAAACGCAAAGCGACAAACCAAGCCTAAGACGCTCATATTTTTGGTCAAAATAGCATGCAAAGCCTTGATTCTCTCTCTCTCTGTCTCTCTCTCTCTCTCTCTCTCTCTCTCTCTCTCTCTCTCTCTCTCTCCTGGTCTTCCCAATCCCCTGCTTTCTTCTGACACTCTCTGTCTCTCCCTCTCAGGATGGATGGAGGAAAGCGAACGGGAGAGAGGAGGAGGAGGCAGGAGAGGGAAAGGGAGGGGGTGGATGTGTTCAGTTCTGCTGAATGCGCTCACATGTATGAAAGAAGAAACATTTATTTTAGGACTCTTGCGTGGGTGTACGCAGATTTGAAACACACACACACACACACGTACACACACACACACACACACACACACACTGGAAGTGAGAGCTCACAAGCCCATAGGCCTGACCTACCTTTATACCACTCTTGTTTTGAGAGCTGCTGGAAGGATGCTTTTCTCTCTAGGTTACACACTTTTTTCCCATAGACCTGAATCCTCCAAATGCACTACACATTACCCACAATGCATCTCACAGAAACACATGGAAATCAGGGCAAAGCTAGAAGGGGGGAAAAGAAATAAGTGTGAAGAACGAGAGGCAGGAAGAAAAGGAAAATCAAAAGAATACCGAGTGGTTCACCTCGCAGCAACGCATCGCACAATAAGTGTCCACGTTGTTGTGTCATATTGTGTCAGCATTGCCACAACGTTATTATCCCATGGAAACTGTTGTCATGGTAATAAGGTCACTGGCATGCTCATATGTCAAAAGGGATTTATACTGGGCTGACACCATTTCCAGTGCTGCCTGTGCCAGACGTGTGTGTGTGTGTGTGTGTGTGTGTGTGTGTGTGTGTGTTAGACAAAGACAGACTGGAAGGCTGAGTCGGGTCATTTCTTCGTTTCGTGAGCAACAGCGAGGCTGAAATTCCACATTTAGGACAAAGCGTGCTGTATTTCCTGAAAATGTAGGCCTAGCTCAATTTACAGGCAAGGCTTATAGTAACCCTCCATAAAAATACCCCCAAAATGGGGAAGTTTAACGCTGCTTTACAACATTTAAAAAAGTCCTCTTCTCTCTACTACACTGCCACATACACATGAAGACCTGGGAAATCCCCGTAGGGATTCCCCCTCTGACTATACCTCAGTGATGATGATAAGGGGGGAGTGAAAGTAAAATGTCACCAGCGTGCTCGGCAGGGTATTCCATTGGTCTAAATGGGTCAGTAGTATTGAGTTGTAAATGCAAACGCACAAACAAGTCTCTCAAAGTATTGGCCTTTTTAGTACAATTGCCCTGTCAACACGGACATTCTCTCAGTCCCGGATAATTAGTCAAATAAAAAAACTGCATTACTGTCAAGTCAAACTGCTTCTTTGTCCCTGCTGTGACCTATTTCTGCTGGTACTTTAATAAGACCAGTGTACTACAACACCCCACTTCCCCGTTTCCCTGCTCCATTGTTGTTTGCCCCCTAACTCTTACCCCCTTTGACCCCAGACCACTGGGGCTCAAAGCTAAAGTCATGATTATATTTTTTCTCCCCCTGCCCTCACTATTTGTCCAGCATGGACATCTGTCAGCTCAAACGCTAAGCCATATGCTATCTATTGTCCCTCCACGAGGTCCGGGAATCGCTGCTTATACGATTGAGCGAGCACTTAAGAGATATTGAAAGCAGCGAGGCTGGCTTTGATTAAAAAGGCTGATTATATAATCCAGGGCAGCGACTGTGTGCCTTCCAAAAAAAAAAAAAAAAAAATGTACTTAATCATCCAAGCATTAAAATTACTTGTTGTTTTATGATGGCATCGTACAGAACAAAAGCATTCATTAACCTTCAGCACATCCTCTTGGGTGATCAGCTCGATTTCTTCTGATTCAATACCCATAATCCTTTGTCCCCTCTGCGTCTCTACCTCTTTCCTTTCCTCCTCTTTACGCAGCCAGCGCTACCTTAAGATGCTCATCCATAGAGTGATGAAGCACAGAACAATGGAGCCTTTGGGAGATCGAGCTGAAACATCTAGGAATACATACACAAAGCTTTATAGAAACAGACAGAAAGAGAGAGGGGGGGGGGTGACAGGGTGACCGGGCAGGTGACATGAAAGTAAATGATGACGGCCGGGGGATAAGTTAAAAGGTATGATTGGCTCAATTAGACTTCCAATGGGGTAAGAAGATCTCAATAATCCTTTTGCGAGCGTTTGAGGCGGCTGGACGACTAGAACAGACTAATCTGATATCTGCTCTTTAAAGCTTTAATGGAGTCAATGCCAAGGCAAAACACTTTTGATTTTGCAGGATATGTTCTCTCTGTCATTAAAGCCCGAATCATTTTCAACAGGCCGGTTATGGAAAACAAAATGATCCACAGCATATTTGTTTTTTGTGAACGTGACATTATAGTTTCAGTTTCACAGTTTGGAGGTTTGGAAAGCACCTTAACCACCGACTCCAGTCAAACTCACAAGAGAGTTAGGTGACTTCCCTGGAGGCCAGTTAAATGTCATTGCTTGTTTACCGACATAAACAGCAGTCATGCTCTGTGCTGTCAGGATGACACACAACCAGCCAGATGGGATTTACCTTTGGATTTTTTGGTTTACAGAAACAAATGTATGAATCTTACATATTTGGAACGACAAAATAATCTTCACAAGTGGACATGAACGTGAAAACATTTCTGACTTGTCCCGACTCCCTCACATGCTCGAGACACTATTGTTTTACACAAGATTTGAGTGAAAATGCATTTTTTTTCTTTGGGCACACATATGGATAAAGGAGAATTAGGATATAGTAGGAATATACTGCACGACATGTGTGAGAGCTTATAAACGGATGCTTTGATGTAGGTTTGCCCCCATGTACTTGATCAAGACTTTTCTACGTTTTTTTATTCTGCGTTCACTGTGGAGTCACGCCAGAAAAAACATGTTTTTTTCAACGGAATTCATATCAAATAGTCATTTTAAGGGTGAATGGTAAATGAGCCTGCATTTCTAGAGAGTTGTTCTTGTCTTTGCAGCCACTCAAAGAGCTTTACAGTACAACATTCCCAGCCTTCAAGGGCAATGTGGGGTTCAGTAACTTGCTCAAGGACACTTGGGCATGTGTACTGGAGGAGGTTGTGAGCCGCAACCCATCCCACTGCTTCCATCCTGACATGTGGCTCTTCTGTTCCCAGTGTTCTTCATGCGTCCCTCCTCCGCCTGCCAATCCCAGAATCAGTACCTCATGGAGGTTTTTAATGGTTGTTTGATGACCTCTTATCACATCCCCTTGGCCACCTGATGCTATCACTCGGCTATCAGCACGTCATTCTGTTGCCGGTCACATCCAAACAATGATTCGACTGCATCTAGAGCACCTCTGGCCGTCTTCTTTCTCCCCATCTAAGGCCTCGGCTCTATCACGGCGATCAGAAAGGCCCCCCTCTCCTCTTCTCTGCATTCCAACCCCCGGCCCAACTATATGAACTCTGTCACAGCTGATGCCCTCCTTGCTTTGTATGCCTGTGTGAGGCTGCATAATGTGTGTCTATGTGTGAAGGATTGCTTCTCTGTGCCTTTCACCCCCTGACGCTCGCTGCTCCCTTGACAATGCTTCCCTTATATGCACATAGCACACAGACGCACATGTGCAAACACACATTACACAGAGCAAAGTGTCAAGTGTGGTGATGAGGAGAAGTCGAGCCTGCACCTCGTCATCGCCGTCACACAGGGTTTACATGGAAGAAGAAGAAAGGAGCGCTTGATGGCGTTCCATCTGCAAAAGTTAACTATGATGGCGTCTCTCTCTCGCTGCCTCTCCCCCCCCAGGGCTGACTTACCTCAAGCAGGCTAAAGAAGCCCATTCACAGGAGAAGATGGTCTGAGGAGACTGGAGGGGCTGCGTGCCAGGCATTCCAGCACACAGTGGACACATTATTATGACATTGACAAGGCCAGGCTAGAAAGATACAGCGTGATACGTGTGAAAAGCTTCTCCAGTCGGTGTGACGAAGCGAGCGCGGCGAGGACATACCTTGGAGCGGCGCAAGAAGGAAAGGAGAATAATGGCTTGATTGATGTTTTAGCACATTTAGATGCATCTACATATCCAGGCCTGCAAAAACACAGCAATAACATGGTTCACAACTCCCCATAATCATCCCGCAGCTTTAACATTGTGAGAGACGGTAAAAATGACATACTTTTGTATGAAGGTGTGTGGTTTTCATTCTAGGATCATTTTTCCTTGCATTTTTGTAGATTTGGCATTAGGATCCTTAGTTCCAACTGAGAATTTTGGACTGTCAGTTTTGTGGCAACACTTTCCTGTCTGAATCTGACGATGCTCCTGTGCACAAACTAGTGCATATTTATGGGACATGTAGATATTTTAAGAATAAGATGCCAGTCTTGAGTTGTATCGATCTTATCATCTGAATCTTGCTGCGTAAATGAGCGAAAATGTAGGCAAATGACCCCTTACAATGTAATGATTTGATATGAGAGCTTCAACAAGTGTGGCTGCAGTGTAAACATATATGTGACCATAGAATGTATATAATGCCCTGAACTGATGGACTTTAACTGATTATTATTTATTATTGGGATGCCACGCAGGTAGGAGGTCCACACACAACAAAACATAACATGAAACAAGACATATAAAACATATAAAAACATGAATATGTATGCATATGTTCTACAGTCTAATAACATTACGGTTATTGTCATGGGAGTGTTTTAAACTTACCTTGCTGGGTGCTTTGATGACATGATGCTGTATTTATGCTATGATATGAACCACATTGATAGAAACTGTCACACGGTGAAATACTCAGGTTGCCATAGTTCACGTTAACGTACATGTGATGTGGAGGGTCGGAGGCTTCAGCATCAAGACGGCTGCTGACACACATTCCGATGTTCCCATGTCTTGCAAAATCAATTAGGGCTGATTGGTCGCAGCAACGATCATCTGTGACATGGAACACTGAGGACTTCTCCCCTGTAACTGTGACTTGTGTGGCTTTAACAGCTGTTGTGAGGTATGTGTGTGTGGGAGAAAACCAATCCGGTGGAATGTGAACGATCATCACATTGACATAGTTTTGCTCCTGGTATGTTGTTGACGAGAGGAAGTGAACAACACATCTAGTCACGGAGCCATGAGGAGACAGCGTGACATGCCGTCTGTCCCGACGCTGGTCCTGTTCTGCAGCCCGGTCACCCTGTCACCCATGGCCACAATGAGAGCACAACACCGAACAATGGATTAAACCCTCATTCACCATTGTGACAAAAGCCGGCCCATGTATTACCACTGGCGGAGACGGATAGACGAGTGGGGCAGGGTGCTCGGAGAGAAGGGGACAGGACACGCAAGAAACTCTCCAATAACGTTTAAAATCCACATTTTCCTTCAGACATCCTGAGAGACTGAAACCACGATCTCATGACCATCATAACTCACTTATTTGGAATCACTGCTGGCCAGCTATACCGTTAATGCTAATTGGTCCCATGTTGAGTTGGGTGTCTGGGTGTTCTGTCATGTATTAGTAGGTCATATAGAATCAACATTTGGGACTTTGCTTTAGAAAGAGGACAGATGAAACACACTGCGTGTCTTTGCAGCGTCCTCCATCATGGCTATCCTGAATGTGGCAACAGCTGTACACTGTACTGACACCCTGACTGTGTGCTGATTCAGAGTTAAGATCTGTGTGTCCATAGTGATACAGAAACCAAAAGCGACATGCTCAGAAAATCCCCTGGCTGCTTAAGAAACACTCAAAAGTGAAACCGTTGCTATGGAGTGCATTACCTTACGGCACGAAACGAGACCATTACAGGAAACTAGAACTGTCACATTTTGGATAATTAATTTTGCATCTATGTCATTACTCAGCCAAGAAAACGGAAAGTAAAGAGCTCGCTGTTTGCTCATTTTCTTAGTCTTTGAGACTGTTGGTTGGACAGAGCAAGCCATCTGAAAGCATTCACATGTAACATATGTGAGGATTTCACTATGTTGTGACATTTTACAGACATAATTGACTGATTAATCGAGATTAGTAAGCTGATGTAAATAACTGTTAGTTGCAGCTCTGCCACCATCTTTTCACACGCATCAATCAATCTGGATAGTGTGTCAGTGAATTACTACAGTAAAGCAAGCTCAGAGCCAGTTTTGATGTCATTATTATTATTATTATTATTATTATTATTATTATATTATAGGTTTGTTAGCCAACTTCAAGCGAGGCAAGGTCCATGCACTGTAACACACTTATATACACACACATGCAGATGCCTGTAATAATTGTCCATTAAGTAGTCATTAGAGGAGTGTGTTTGATATCTCTCATCTTTGACCAAATCAAAATGAAATCTAATAATACTAATAAGAATAATGATAATAATATATTCAGCGGAACTCAATTGATTTCATTGCTGGGGTCCTCCTGAGGGGCGGGGACAATTAGGGAGTCAGAGGTGATTGGACAAAACTGGCGAGACTTTGCCCTCAGACTGTGCGCTCATTGGTGGAGCGTGAGTTTGTCCCGCCCACGGGTGGCGCCTCGAACCTGCTGTATGTTGAAGCGTCGCGTTCAACCAGTGTCGGGTTTAGAGGGTCTCTCTCTAGCGGGGTGACAAGTCCGAGCACCGGAGCAGCGAGGGAAGTAGCCGCCGCGAACAACACTCAACGCACGAACACTTTTCGCCCTTTCACCGCCGGATATTTAACTCGCCCTGGGGTTGGATTAACTCGAAAACACTCTTTTTTAGTTTTTCTTTTTAATTTGCTTTAGAAGACGCACACAGAAACTCACCGAACACAATGGGATCCCAGGCTTCCAAGGGAGATGTGGCCGCGGAGGGAAACGCCGCCGCTGCCGCCGCCGCCGCTACCGGCGACGCTGCCGCTGTCAAAACCAACGGACAGGTAGGCGCACTCACTCCGTTTATTTTACAAGTAGACACTGATTCAAAAGTTGGATTTTCCCACACAGAAACATTAGTTTCACAATATCAGTCGACGCTTCATTGATCAAACTTGAATGCGAGGACGTGTCTGGGGGCTCTGAGCTTCGCTGTCTCCTCCTGATGGGTTGGTCATAGAGCGCCCCAAAAACCAACTGAAATAAGTGTAATGTTGCATTGTACAGATGTGTGTGTATTAACTGTTGTTGTGTATCTCGGTTGAGCTGGAGTGTGTTGAATGTGTGTTTTAATTTGAGGTCTAACCCCCCAAAACCCGCACAACGTGTTTGATGGTGCCAGGCGTTAAAGGGGGATGAGGGGGGAGGATGAGGGGGGAGGGGACAGCCCGGGCGCACGTAGGCACTCCTCCCTGTTTAAACCCGACAGTCTGGACACCGAGTTTACTTTCTAAAATGTCATATATCAGCGAGAGTCACATTTAGTCACATGTTTGATGCTCTAGATCAGCATACATGTTTAATATTACACATGTGTTACACATCTAAAGTCGTAAAAAACCTGTTAATTGCATCAGTTGGGCTATATCATTCCAGGCTTGGTGCTTAGTAAAAAATAAAAAAGAAAAAACTCTTAAAAACGTAAATTGGACGGGTTTTCCTTCTTCCATGGATGAGCTCCAGTCTCGTCTTTGTTGAGCCGATGTCTGTCTGGTACCTTCGGCGGTCTGTGAGGTGCTACCGCCGCCTATCGCCTGATTAGGGTACTGCAAGGCGTCGCCTCTGAGCCAGGCGACACGGTGGTTAATTGATGAGCACGACGATACTCTGACAGGAAAAAAGCGAAATGCATGTTCATAGAGGCTTTTTAATACAAACGTGATTTTCTGTCAGCTTTGGAAATAAGACGACTTAATTTTGTGTCCACCTTTTTTTCCTTCAGGAGAACGGACATGTGAAGACCAACGGCGATGTCTCTACAAAGCCTGACGGGGATGCAGCCGCCACCAATGGCTCGGCTGAGGCAGCCAAGGAGCCTGAAGCTGGCGTAGGAGGAGACGCTATTGAGCCGGCGCCGGCTGCAGATGGAGAGGCGGCAAAACCTGAAGGCGAGGCTGCAGCTAAGGAGACCCCCAAGAAGAAGAAGAAGAAGTTCTCCCTGAAGAAGTCCTTCAACTTCAAACTGAACCTGAAGAAGAACAAGAAGAGCGAGGCCGTCAAAGAGGAAGTGGCTCCCACTCCGCCGCCGCCGCTGCCGCCTCCCCCTCTGAGGAGAAGCCTGCTGAGAACGGAGCTGCTGCTCCTGCAGAGGAGAAGAAGGAGGAGGTGAAGGAGGAGGCTGCCGCCGCGGCCGAAGCCGCGGCCCCTAAGGCAGAGGAGGCTCCGGCTAAAGAGGAGGCCCCCAAGGAGGAGGCCAAGGAGGCAGCTGCCCCGGCCCCTGAGGCAACGAAACCAACAGAGGAGAGCAGCTCGACCCCCGCTCCGTCTGAAAAGAAAGAGTGATTGTACCTTTAGCTCACAATGAACTGGGTGAACTGTTTTTCAAGAGAGAGAGAGAAAATTTAAGAGTATATATATATATATATTTATATATATATGTGTATATGTATACATATGTATATGGATATATGTATATGTAAATATATACACATGTATGTGAGAGACTCCTTCGACGTGCCACTTTTTTCGTCATGATAACAAGACGACAGACTAGATTCACTAGATCACTTCCCCGGTTACTGCGCCACAACCGGACCTGGACTGAGTTTTAGGCTTTGGTGTTGGTCGCTATGTGGAGATTGGATTTTTAATGGCTAGAACGCGAGCTTATGACATCATGAAGTATAGATGGAGAAGGATGGATGGAGAAGGATGGTGTGAAACATCTTTTCCCTAAAAAAAAAATCTGCAGACGAAGATGCCTCCTTGCTGAAGGAATGAAAGTAGATAAGATACTAGGACACCACCACCACTTGAAATGACTGTTGAATAGAGCAAAAAAAAGAAGAAAAAAAAGAAATCAGAAAAGTTAAGAGACTCGCAACCTTTTTACATTCCTATATTTTAACCCAAATTTGAAGTATTTTGTGGTGTATTATAGAGAACCATCTTAAAGATTCAGAGAAGCTATTACTTGTTTGTTTAAAGAAAATAAAAAAATAGACAACTTTGATTTTTACCTTACTATGAGAAAAGAACACTTAAGCTTGCTATGTTCACTGTTGCGGTTTGATATGAAGCAGAGTTGTTTATCTGTCGTATGTGAGCCCGAATCTGCTTTGTCTCTGTAAATACATTGGATTGATTTCTGTTCTTTATTTTGCTAATGTTGACAGATGTTACTGGTTTTATTGTAAAGTTGATAATGGTAAAATAAATGTTGGTTACCTGCCCGTTTGTGTCTTCTATGGTCATTTACATCATGCACAACATTGCTTTTTATAGTAGTACTTTGATGAGAGTATCCAGAGCCTTTTTATATTAAAATCGTTTTTTTTATTGACTTGTAGTGCCGACAAACAAACACTGGTGCAAACATGGCAGTATCACTGTCGTAGTAAAGTAGGGATACAACATTGGACTGTATGCACTTATTGCACAATTGAACCTGAGGAGACACCACGTGAAGGCTGATGTTTCATTGGCTCTTTCACATGTTTGGTGCTGCATAAGACGAATGAAAGCATCACTACATCCTTCTCAAATGACCTCTAAGCACAACTCAAAGTGGCCTGTGGAAGAGGAAGTAACTCATTCTCCCTTTTACAAATTATAGGTTGGATTTGTTTTCTCTCAGTCTGACTTATTATTTTTCAACATTTAGCTCGATTTTGAGGTCAGTCTTCCACTTTTCACATGAAGCATCACTTGCTCGTTGTGACTTACTGAACCCCATTGGTGACAGCATCCGGTGAGAAACCCGCACATTACAGCGTTACTGAGGTTTATTAGTGCCAGCCATGAAACTAAGACATTTATGTTTTACTTCTCCTATTCCTGTAATCATTAGCCATTATTGGATCGTCACTCACTCTGGCCAGCTGTAAACAAACACGTCCAGTCAATCAAAGTCACACATCATCTTACAACCATGCCGTACTCGTTCTGCGTGGTGCTCCTCTAACACCACGGGGGCTTTGATTGTGTCCAGTGACCCCTGGCCCTCTATTAGCCTCGTGGCCCTGAGACCTTCGCCTAGCCTCCACTCGCTCCTCCTCCTTCACATTTACACTATTCCTTCCATTTGAAGGACGGCGACACAAACACGGCGGTGCACAATGATTCATTATTTAAACAAAGCAGGCTCTCTCTCTCTCTCTCTCTCTCTCTCTCTCTCTCTCTCTCTCTCTCTCTCTCTCAGCAGATGATTTCTTGAGCACAAACTCTTTTTTTTCACAATAAGCTTATAATCATCCCAACTCATACCTAAATGGTGTAATTATTCCGCTGGCAGCAGGTACAGCAGCGCGCTGTAAATAATTCACGGCTGCTCCATAAGCAGCTGATCTTTCCTGTGTTTCTTTACCTTCTCTGTATCTGTTTATGTGTGCTGCATATCATACATCACGTTGTGTGAGTGAGCAGCCCAGGGGTGCTGCATTGTCACTCAACAGTGACAGGGTCCGCAAAGACTCGGAGGTTACAGTCCAACACACGTGTACTACCACTGCCACCTGGTGGCCGTCATGTGGCATGTCACAAAGCTGATCACCTATTGTCTCTTTTCCATTTCTGGTCCCGTACGAAGCCTACATGCATCAATATGGGCAGTATCAGTCTCATCGTGCACCACCGTACAAGACATGACAATAGGTGCTTAAATGGTCAGTACAAATAACTGGTGGTACTTGTGTGGGATTTCAGGATGTTTCAGCAAGTTTCATAACATAGCGTGGGTTGTTTTATTCACAATACATTTGCTTTCATATCTATGTAATTCACATTGAACCCAGCTCGCGTTGCGTTGCTGAGTTTCGCGGAACTGATTATTAATTGCTGGATTTCCAAACCTGTCTGTTTCCGTACGAGTCTAGACAGTCCGCCTGCTAGTGGAGCCGCAGCAGCCTCGGCGTTGGTTTGTAACACCGGCGCCTCCCAGGCGGGCGGTTGAACGCCTCTGATTGGTTGACACTTGCTCGGCTAGGTTCCCTGGTCGCGAGGGGAACCGGTGGTGGGCACGAAACCGTGGAGTAATTGGTGTAAAATGGCGCTGTCTCAAGGAACAAAGAAAAAAGTTTGCTATTACTATGACGGTAACTATAGAGCACGCACACCCCCGTGTCTCCGGTGATGGAAGCCGCCGTGAATGCGCGTGGACGTTAATGTCATATACACGTATTTTGTTTAAAATGTGCAGTACGACCATGCTAGCTGGCCGGCGTAGCGTGCTAACGTTAGCTTGTTCGATCGGCTAGCTAGCCTGTTTTAGCTAGCTAGTGGGTAGCTTGAAACTGCACGCAGAGTATCATCCGGTGTTCATCTCCGTCTCGAGTTATCACATAAAAAGACCCGTTTCTTTGGATTTCCTTCGGTACTTCTGTTGCATCGTGATGGTTGCATGTGTACTAGGGTAAACCCGGGAAAGCCATGCCTTTAATGTTGTCGGCGCTAATCGCATCATTGTTCTCTCATATTTCTAATAAGTTCCGAGAAGTGTGTTCCTGTTGACAGTTTAATTCGTATTATTATTAGAGAAAGTATCAGTGCTAATAAGTGCCGTTACGTTATATTGCATTTCCCTTTTCTGCTGTGCATAAGTTACAAAGTGCTTACGATACATACCGACTACATGATCTATGGGCTTAAACGCTTGTGTTAAATGTGCTTATGGCCGGCCTTTCTAATGTATTTCTTCTAATTATTTCCACGTTAACATAGACTACCGAACGTGACTTACTTATCGCAAACGTACAGCTGTAGTGACAAATACAAAATTCAACGTTAGTCCAGCAAATTGATTATTTCACACATGAATATCAGGTCATGTAAGTGTGACAGTGTAATGTACAGTTGAAGATGTACTTATGTACTTGTCTGTCCATGTATGTAACGTATTATATGCATTTTTATGTGGTAGCCTTTTTGCCCAAGACAAGTCTCCCTTGGGACAAACAAACACATTTGAACACGTGAAATGTTGCACCAAAAGCTGCTTAGTTGTTTGGATTGAGGACTGGTTTATCTCATTTTACTCTATTTTCAGAAACATTTTATATGCAATCTGCAGATAAAAGGGCACACTTTGCACAACATGAAGTTGTCTTCCCAAAGGAGAATCAAAATGCATTGTATATGTTCTCAAACTATTCGACTGTAACCTTGTCTGGATGTTTTTTTTGTATTTCCAAGGGGATGTTGGGAACTACTATTATGGCCAGGGTCATCCCATGAAACCCCATAGGATTCGCATGACGCACAACCTCCTTCTCAACTATGGACTGTACAGGAAAATGGAGATCTACGTGAGTTATATCCCTACACAGTTATATCATCCAGCACTCAGATCCATACATCGGCCCAATTGATTCCTAATACGGTTTGAAACCACCCAGCATTGTAATAAGTACATGTGCTGGCATGAATGTGAGGTTGCTAACTGAAGGCTTATTGTTGATCGTTTCTCACTGTGATGCAGATATCTTTTCATATTTGGTAAGCTATCCTAGATCATAAATTTGGTGTTTGAATATTTGGATGACTTTGTACATTAGTGAATCGAGACAACCAAAGACCGTGCATAACATATAAACATCGAACAAATCGGACAATGATGAAATGTCAGCTGTCACTTTCACCACCACCACCACCATCATCATCATCATCCTTCTGTTTCCAGAGACCACACAAAGCTAGCGGGGAGGAGATGACCAAATACCACAGCGATGACTACATTAAGTTCCTGAGGTCAATCCGACCAGACAACATGTCTGAGTACAGCAAACAGATGCAGAGATGTGAGTGTCGCTTTTCTTCCGAATCAAGTCTTCTCACTGTTCACGCATGTTAAATAATTCTGTCTCTTTCTCACAGTCAATGTTGGAGAGGACTGTCCGGTGTTTGATGGTCTGTTTGAGTTCTGCCAGCTCTCAACAGGGGGATCAGTCGGTGAGTTATTCCAACTACACTTCCCATAATCCCCCACGGTGTACCATCCTCAAGTATGAGGGACATCAGGGATTTTCCAGGCTCGTAAGGCCTGGAGGCAGAGGTGGTACCATCCTGATCATGTGCACACACGTCATGCATGTGTGCTGCGGCGGCTTGCATTCAACTGGCGCTAGCAAAATGACATGATTGAAGAATTGAACAATTACAGTGATAGTTAGTGGTGTCTATATTATATATTTCCCCCGTTAAAGTTTTGTTTAGGGAGCTTTTCCTTATCCAATGCAAGAGTCCAGGGACTCGGGGACTGTGATGTGATATCAGGCTTTATAAAAAGAATTGAATGGGAATTTCTGGATATTAAACGTTTATTTCCTTTTAACTTTAGTGATAATCTTGGTTCTGTGTACTGAAGTAGCATATCATTGCTGCGGTCCCAGCTGGTCCTGCTGAATGCAGTCCCAACTCTTTTCTTTTTCTATGGCATTTTTAGCAGAGCCGCTTTCACTGCACTTTGTGTAATAAAGTATAATGCCACTGTTGTTAGAAATGACAGAAATCCACCGACCTGCCAGAGTTTTGTCAGAGCTGGAGGAGAGAAGATAAATTGACGAAAGCGCTTGTAATTCTCGATGCAGGAAAAACTGGCCATTTATGACTGTACATGAAATAAATAAGTATACAGCTCGGTTTAGTCCACCTAACCCTGGTTTCAAAAGTGCATCTTAAATATGGATTAGTTCCTTTTTGAATATGTTTGAATATGTTGTCATGTCAGTTAAAGTTTCGACTTGGGTCGGGCTGATATCTGGTTTCACCGTTCTGGTTCGGTGTACAGGGCTAAACGGGTTTAATTTATGCAAACCGGTTGAACCGGCATTTGTCCTTATGACACTTCTGGAAAATGAATGGCCATTGTACTTTGTGTTTGTTTACATCCACGTTTTGAAGACGTGTTACTAGGGGACGCCCCGCCGGAGCATTTAACAAGCTGAGAACGTCGATCCGAAGAAGGCAAAAAGCCACTAGTTGCTCAAACGAGGCCGCCGTTGTATCAGCAACATGTTTCTGATGCTTGCGGTTGAGTGGTGTAATTATGCAAGACGAGCAAAAGTTCACCTTTTACAGTTGTTAGAAGCCACGAGCTAGTCTATTTGGATTTCCGACGCTCATTGAATACGTCACACGGCCGGCGGCGCCGTATCCGTCTCTCTGGTTCCACAAAGCTGGGATGTTTTGTAAAAAGCCACCGCTGTAGCGTTACGCCACAAAGCAAAGTTCTTATAAAAAGGTACGATCGCGGCATATTTTTGACTCTCCTTTCCGTGATCACGGATCACTCTTCTGTGTTAAAAAGGAATGTTTCACTCGGGAGGTTCTTCTATGGCGAGTGCAACGCCTCGTGGGAAAGGTCGATATCACCGGGTCGGTCTGGTCTTTGGCTTCGTATCAGACCGGTTTGAACTTGTTTAAACCGGCCAAAGCTTAGTTTCAACCACCTGTAAGGGATTTAAAAAACCCTCATAATAATAATAATAATAATGAGAAGAATCCCTGCCCACATGTAAACTTGTGTTGTGTTTTTGCTGTTCATTCTGCCCTCTAGCTGGGGCTTTGAAGTTGAATAAGCAGCAGACAGATATTGCCATCAACTGGGCCGGTGGACTCCACCACGCCAAGAAGTCTGAGGCCTCAGGTTTCTGCTACGTCAACGACATCGTCCTGGCCATCCTCGAGCTGCTCAAGTAAGCCGCTGCATTCTTTTTTCTTTTTTTTTAAAAAGGAAAACAAATTTTTCCACCTCTCTATAAGGTTTTAGTTATTTTGTGGAAACGTACTCTGTTGTAAATGCCTGAAAGGAATCATCTTTCACTTGATGTTTTTCTGCCTTTTAAAAACAGATAGAAGCTATCTCTACTGCTTCAGCTGTTGTTAACGCAAGTGTCTCTCGTCTATGTCCTCTAGGTACCACCAGAGGGTGCTGTACATAGACATTGACATCCACCATGGGGATGGAGTGGAGGAGGCCTTCTACACCACAGACCGAGTCATGACCGTCTCTTTCCACAAGTATGGGGAATACTTCCCTGGCACTGGAGACCTGAGGGTTAGTTTGTTTTATTGTTTCACCTTTAGAAAGGAATGAAAACCAACAGTTACCTCCATGTAGACATTGACAATGTTCCATCAATGGCTGAAATGTCCACTATTGCTGCTTTGTACTTGTTGTGAAGTCCCAGATCCACCTGTCTGAGTTTATTACATCACCCAGAGTGCTCGGTGAATAGAATTGAGCTGGTGTGAATAGTAAGACACATGTTGACTGGTTTAGTACAGTGCTAGAAACCTCCAATTGTGGAAGTAACTGCACAGAGGAGCTTGTTAGGTCTGTCTGCAAGAGGAGCAGAAAGCAACTTTTAAAATGCTGGTTTTCTGAAATAGAGTCTGGAGCGATTGGAGCTATGCTACCATTGTAGCTGCTCCATAATCACTTAAAATAATGTCGTAGTGTTATGTAATAATGTAATCTAGGCATAAATCAGGCAGCAACCTGTTTGTGTGCAGACAGTGTCTGGTTTCATTCAGTCTCTGCCCTAAATTGAGGTTTTATCGTAGCGGTCTGTGTGACCACAGACCGCTACAATACTTTCTGATTCACTGACGTCAGGAGGAGAATCTAACCGCTGATATACTTTCACGTCACGCAAATGATGCCAGAAATCTATTTGTGTCACTTCATCCGGGCCATCAAACGCCAATTTGTTTCTTTGAAATGACTTAAAACACAATAGCGCTGCACGAAAAATGAGCTTGGGATGGGCGTGAACACATGGGTGCGTACGGCCTTCTTGTGCATGAGCGGGCAGTAATCAACGGTTTCCAATGTGTGCAGGACATCGGAGCTGGAAAGGGAAAGTACTACGCTGTGAACTACCCGCTTAGAGACGGCATTGACGATGAGTCCTATGAAGCCATCTTCAAACCTGTAAGTCTGCTTCCATTAAGTACCATGTAAGCACTGTAGTCACGCTTTCTCAGAGTGAGGCAGTTATGTTGTATGTCTGTGTGTCTTAGATCATGGCTAAAGTCATGGAGATGTACCAGCCAAGTGCTGTGGTGCTGCAGTGTGGAGCTGATTCTCTGTCTGGAGACCGACTGGGCTGCTTCAACCTCACCATCAAAGGTAGAAACACAAGCCACTCTTCCAAGACGATACTCTTTGTGCATTTGGACTGCTGAAGAAATCGAATGTGCATGTGTTTTTTCAGGCCATGCTAAATGTGTGGAGTACATCAAAAGCTTCAACCTGCCCCTGCTGATGCTGGGTGGCGGAGGCTACACCATCCGCAACGTAGCCCGCTGCTGGACGTATGAAACTGCCGTCGCCTTGGACTGCTCCATCCCCAATGAGCTGCCCTACAACGATTACTTTGAGTACTTTGGGCCCGACTTCAAACTGCACATCAGCCCATCCAATATGACGAACCAGAACACCAACGAATACCTGGAGAAGATCAAGCAGCGTCTGTTTGAAAACCTCCGCATGCTGCCTCACGCACCCGGCGTCCAGATGCAGGCGATCCCCGAGGACGCTCCCCACCCGGACAGCGGAGACGAGGAGGAGGACGACCCTGACAAACGCGTGTCTAGTAAGAGACTGGCTTTAGGCGTGATCACGACAACTGCCTGAGCTGGACACTGTACGTTACGCTGGAATGTGTGTGTGTGGAAAACAGTGTGTTCTGTGTTTCAGTCCGGGCCCATGACAAGAGGATAGCCTGCGAGGAGGAGTTCTCCGACTCTGAGGACGAAGCGGAGGGGCAGGGAGGAGGCCGCAGGAACGCAGCCAACCACAAGAAGGCCAAACGGGTGAAGAAGGAGGAAGAGAAGGAAGGAGAGGAAAAGAAAGGTAGGACGTGGTCACAAGCTCAGTTAGTACTCTTGAGATGAGTTTATATCTGTATTATGATGTAATGATATTGTTGTTTCTCTGCCTATAAGAAGTGAAAGAAGAGGAGAAGGAGGAAGAGAAGATGGACACATCAGGGTAAGGCTTGATTAAGTATATTTAGAATTAGTGCTGGGCGGTATACCGGTTCATACCGAATACCGGTGGGGTTTTTTTATGATATGCATTTTTCATATACCCCAATACCGGTGAGTGTGTAGTGTATGAACGTCGGGAACGCAGAGCGGCGGAACGTCGCGCCGCCGGACATTGTTTGAGAGGGGGCTGTTTAGCAGCTGCACCAAACAAGCAGCTATGAGAGCACAGCCTGTGTTGAGCGTACGATGCGGTGAAAAAATGCTTTATGCATTTTTTTTTCCGCCGAAACTCTCGCCGAAAGTTCCGAACGAGCAAGCAATGAAACCGAAGAACTTGTGCCGAAAAGAGGAGCCGTGTCTGTTGTTTGGAAATTCTTCGGCTTTAAAAAATCTGACGTCGAACAAACAACAATATTCTGCAAATGCTGTCGGGCTAAAGTTGTAGCTGCAGTTGGCACTGCGGGAGAAAAGACGAGTCAAATGTCACTCAAAGACGCGTTTGCTAGGGGGACTGCCTACGACAAGAAAAGCAAACGGTGGAACTATTGATTTTTTTCTATTTATTTGGTTCAATATTATTTATGAATGTTGCCTTAATTTATGTTCAGTGGATAAAGAAGTCTTCATTTTGCAGTTACAGGAGACGTATTGTTTACATTGTGTAGCCAGTTGGTTTACAAAAGATGTTAATAAAGGGTTCTGTATTTTGACTGCAACAGTCATGCATTCTGATTCCTTCACATCATGAATACTAGTGTGGACATTAATGTTTTTCTACAATATTCACTCCTCATGACAGTAAAATATGTCATTCCAAGCCAATTTACTGCAGTAATTATTCTCTAAATTATTAGAAAATGAGGTTAACACCCAGTCGTGCTTAAAAAAAAAATACCGCCAAATACCGTGAAACCGAATACCGTGATATCAATTTTTGGTCATACCGCCCAGCACTATGGAAACGCAGACTCTGGTATTAAAAAACTAAATGGCTGCCACTCTGTATAATGGCAGGGGTTTGCTATGTTGAAAACAAAGTTATTGAAGATTGAGATGGGTCATATTGCACTTTGACGGCTCCACTGCATCGATCCATCTTTGGTGATTTTGTGTTCATCAGAACTGTGAAACAACTTTCCTTTAGGAGATAATGAAGCTAACGGCCACAAAAACCGACAAATGTCAAATATTGAAAATAACGTCACCTCGTTCTCATAGTGATTATTACGTCATCTTACCCAAATAATTGACTCTGCATTCAAATGAAAATCCATTCTCCATGGTCCTGTTATCACAGCCAACCTCTCAGATTCTAATTTTAATGCATTTGAGTGCAATCTGGCTGAACGAATGAGGCTCCCGGTTAGACGTTAGACTCGTTAAATGTCGTGACGTTATCTCGGACGGATGGATTTTCATACAACAAAAGTGATGTTTTCTTTCTTTTTTACTAAATCCTGTGTGGGAAACAGTGTTGACTCCTGTGTTTTTGATGGAGTCTTAACCCCTTCGCTTTTTTTGTTTCAGACCAAAAGAAGAGGCGAAGGCGACTTGAGGTGTGATCCGTGGAGGAATGGTTTGTCGTACTGTTGTCCCGAAGCCCCACTGATTCCTATATTCTCCTGCTGCAACGAAAGGACCCTTTTTGTATTGCTGTTTTATTATGTATTCTTATGGGCAGACCCGGTTTACACTGTATTGTATTGACTTCTGTTTCCAACCTCAGTGAAGCACCAGTTGAGTGGCCGTTGAACAACCACAGCTGCTTATCTTAACACCAGTGTAGCATGACTTTCTGACTGAAGTTTTGCCCTTTGTGTTCTCTGTGTGGAGTGTAAACCCCGCCCCAACTGTCGCTTCACAAAGTCTCCAACAAAAGACAAATGATCATGTCCCGTTTCTGTGTGAACCAGGTGAAGAAAAGCACTCGGATGATTAATGTTCCCATCACGGTGTTTCCGGTTTAAACAAGTTGGTGGGCTCGCATTCAAACACCTGCAGAGATGTAGATTCAGTGTAGTGTTCACATGCAAAAAGGCTTTTCTGTTAGTTTTTAAACATCTATTTATGATACTGTAGAGTAACCAGCATTTGGCAAACTGTTTGGATCGCTGTGTTAATTTATCAGTGAATGCATGTTTAGAATGAGCTTGCCTTTAGCATGTACATATTGCTCCCTTTTACCTGATCTCTGCTCACTAACTTATTTGAAATGATGAAGTCCCTTTAGCCCACCTTCCTTACCAATATCTGTCAGTGTTTATTTCTCTTCCTGCATTGTTTGTATGTTGAAGTACGAGTGAATGAAAACCTCTTATGGTTGGAAGGGAGTGACTTGTTTTAGATATTTTGTAACATTATACATACAGATGGAGTGAGCTGTTTAAATGGACCCTCTACATGTGGTTGTTTGGAGTTTTATCCTTGTGAACTGTGCATTATCATAACTTTGTAATAAAAAACTAGAAAAAAAACCATCCGCCTTTTCCCTTCCAAGTTCATGTACGTCCCGTCAGTGGCGGTTTCTCATATGGGCAGTATGGGCAGCCGCCCAGGGCGGCATTCGTGGAGGGGCGGCATGAGCGCCTGCACAAAAAAAAGGTGCGTCTGCTGATGCTGAGAGACACTGGTTCACACCGGCCGCTGAAGCGCTGCGAATAGGCGTGGCCGCCCCGCGACGTGAAGCGCGAGCGGGACTCGGCGTCACGCGCTCTATTTTTTGCGCGTGCCACGAGCGATCGTGTCAATTCTGGCAGGAAATCACACAAAGAAACACGAGACAATCAATTTTCAAAATAAAATACAATTGACAAATGCGATATTTGTGTATCTAAACTCACACTGGGAAACGGAAGAGAAAATAAATGTAATAAATGTGAAGAGTAGATAAACAAATATGTGTATTTCAACTGTATATCTACACTGTCTACTACCATACACACTCTCTCTGTCTGTGTGTCTCTGTCTGTGTCTCTCTCTCTCTCTCTCTCTCTGAACGGATAAATAGAAGAAGTGTACAAACTTCTTGGTTACAGAAACATGGCGTATTTATTTTATGAGGTTATGATAAAAAAATAGCTCTGAATGAACAACAGATGAGCAGTAGGTGAGGCTCGCCCAGGGCGTCTTGAGACCTAGGACCGCCACTGCGTCCCGTAACAGAAAACCTAAAAGATGCTCCAGGGTTTTTATTTCTGGAAGGTTCTTGTTGATGAATTACTGAATGAGTTAGAGTTGCATAGATCATGTGTGCATTTACTAAGATGCGTAGTATGTGTATACTATACCGACTTGTTTTGTGACTTTTCAATATAAAATACTATGACATACTATACGAAGTCATAGTTCAGTATGTCGAAAAAAGTCATAGTATAGTATATTGAAAAGTAACAAAAGAAGTCAGACTGCAGTGGAATAGTCGGGTTCCTAACTGAAGAAGTGACCCGGAAGTAAACAAGTGGCCGCCGTGATAAGAGCTGTTTGAATTCTCCAAATGCAAAGAAAAGGAGCTCCAATGATCCTTTCTGAGCTCCTGAAAGGGAAAGGCATTAGGACCTCATTTTTTGACGGATCCACTGCAACCAAAGTCATGGTAGTATGTTGGAAAAAAAGACGTGAAGTCTCAGCATAGTACGTCTTGCAAATGTTTCTAAAAATCCTAGTGTATTTATTAAAAAAGTCACAGTATAGTTTGTCAAAAGTTGGTATATATTGAGGAAAAGTAAAAAAAACAAAAAACCACAGTACTTCTTGTTTTTTTCAAACATCATACTATACTGTGAGCTGACATTGGCGTACTATGCTACACGTTCAACTTTCATGAACGTGATACCTCAAGTGTGTGAAGCCTGGGTGAAATAATTCTAGTATGTTTTTGCTTTATATAAAAGGTTCATTGTTCTGGTAGCAGTATTCATGATTGATTGAGAGTTGTACAGATCACACAGACACCACTTAAATTCAGTAATTTTATGGTGAATTGTTATGGAATGGCAGAACAGATACTATCACCTCAAATTCTTCTTGTTAATAGAATCTGATTAAATAACCTTGGGAATTAGGTATTGTGGGTTTTGAAGTCCAGTCACGATCGCTCCGCAGATCCGGGGTACAAAGTGATGTTAGAAAAATGACTTTAAAAACCCAGCAGAAAACCCTCTCGTCACTGAGATGCAGTCACTCTTTATCTTGTTTTGAAGTATTTTGTGAAAAGTACACTGATTGCAGATCAGTTCAGATGAAGGCAGGTGGGCTGTAGGGGCTCTGAAGCCTGTTGTTCTCCTTCCTGACTGGACTGAGTGTGATGTTAGCTGAAGCCTGTGGAAGAGGAGCCCTCCGTTTACGCCTCCAGCTCAAAGTCAAAGTACTGTGGGTCAAAGTAATGAATCCTTGTGTATCCGTCTTCTCCTCCACTGCTGTAACTGTAAACATTGTACGAGAAAAACGTTAGCAGCGATACACTGAGACCAGACTACTTTATATTTTAGGTCAGTGTGTATGTTTGTCTTAGGGCTGCACAATTAATTGAATATTAATCGTGATCTGGATTTGGCCTTCCTACGATCGGCGGACATTTTTTATGCATGTTCAGCCTATTTGAATATTAGTACAAATGCTGCATATAGAAGTGCAAGTAGGGCTGATGATTCACTAATGAGTGAAACATCTTTTATTTATATATATATATATATATTCTTTTATATAAATATATATATATATATATATATTCTTTTATATAAATATATATATATATATTCTTTTATATAAATATATATATATATTCTTTTATATAAATATTGATTTATATAAAAGAAGATGCACTGAATTCCCCTGATTTTGAGTCAGAGTTGGATCAGAAATTTGTACATAAGCCGTAAAGTAGCACAAAATGGAACCGAAGTGTGGTTAGATTTATTATATGTAAACAAACCAGTTCCTAAAATTTGTAAATAATCGTGGTTATCATTTCAGCCGTGATCGTGCAGCCCTAGTTTGTCTCCTACCTCTTGCCATCGGGGTGAAAAGCCACACAGTTGATGGGGCCGAAATGACCCTTGACCCTTCCAAACTCCTCTTCATAGGCAGCATGGAAGAACCTGAGGGTGGAGAAGGGAGCCCGGTTAGCGCATCGTTCTGTGAGCCGTTACCACCAGCTGTGTGATCGTGGGAAAAAGCTTCTTTCCTGACTTGTGCAGCGAGTCTCAGGCGCTCTAACTCACCTGGCCTCAAACTTGCCGATCCTGGTGGAGGTAGTGGTCACCTCCATGGCCTCCTGTCCACCGCCCATCACCACCTGAACGTAACAGATGGGATCAGATTTGCCTTCGACAATGCACTAAGTGGATCCACAGCCTTCACAAGTGTTCACTTACGTGGTCCATAATGGGGGAGATGGCAGCGGAGTTGACGGGTCTCTCTGTCTTGAAAGTCTTGATGTGATCCATAGAAGCGGAGTCAAACAGCTGAGAGCAAACAGAGAAGACGCTCAACAACAAAGTGTGATATTAAAGAAGAAAAATCCGATAACCAGTACATGGATTAAATATTTATACACCAAATAATTACTGGCCTTATATCAAATCAACGTTCTACAACGTCCACAATCTTTCTGTGTGGAAGAGGAGCCTCACCTTGGCAGTGTTGTCCTTGGAGGCGCTTATGAACATGGTGAGATCCACGGACGTCTGGATGTCGTTGATCTGCTTGGTGTGCTCCTTCGCCTTCTTCAGGATCTCTCCAGACTAAACACGGGGCGATATGAGAACGTCATGCTACCATCGTCCTGCCCAAATATGCTTCTAACTCTTACAAATGCCACAAAAACATACTGGAAGCCCTGAACGTGACATAAAGTATCTTTCATTCATTGAAAGTTAAATATAACATTAGGTCAAGCTGAACGAGGAATAATTCAACAACAGTAGTAGTGATGACAGAACTCTGAGTGACAACAGCAAACGCTACGTCATGTAAACAGGCTACGTAACCATTAGACTGGAGACCATCCACTCAACACACTGCTGAGTAGTAGCTGCGGCTACTTAAAAACAATAACAGGAGGAGTTAGACGGAGTAGTGTTGGCGTACATGTTGGGCATTTTGCAGTGTTTGGCCAAGACCATATGAACAAACAAACACAGTTTTTGGTTTCAGTGATACGACACAAACTGTTCCGTTGGCGGTTGATATTACAAGCTATCGTGGAAAAAGCGTATTTCTTCGAAGCCATGGTATCGTTTGACTGTTCCGGCAACAATGTTACTATTTATGACAGCGTTGGCGAAAATTCTCACGCATGTGCAGGACGCGAACAGAATTCCACCTCATTCACAAGACGGCACAAGTCGGATAAACAACGACTCAAGCCAGGGGTTGCAATCGGCTTCAGAAATCCGATCCCTACACGTTTCTTATCCTGTACACATTAATTTGATACGGTTTTGATGGGTTTAAGATCATATAAAGCTCGCCCATGTGAACGCAATGACTGGTATTCACTAGAAGTGACCTACAGTGTAGCCAACAGCAAATAGGAAACTTTGAGGCAATCTCCCCTAAATATTCATAATGTAACTGAATCAAGAGGTTAAAAGATTCACGCCTCTTTCTTCAATATATTAGACGTATACGCTAGCAAACTAGTGCATTTCTCTTCCTAGTTCATTTATTCTTTTGGACTCTATAAGGCATTTCAGATTTGTTATCTAGGAGGTTGTTTTAACCTTTTTAGATCACATGTCCGGTCATATTGTACCTACTTAAAACATTTATATAGATTTACAAAAATATGTTTTTCTATTTTTCTATCAAAGTCCAATCCTCTTTTCCTCAAATGCAAGTTGGTACCAACGATCACCATGTCCATCCATTAATCAATCCGCGTGTTTCCTTACAGTGAGAAGGATGGTGTGTGTGGAGACACAGTCGCTCTGTATCACGCTACATTCCAAGCACACACACACAATTTCACTGCCCAATCAAATACAACGGATTTAATCTAAATCCCTCCTGTAACTGTTTCACTGGAGAATGAATCGCAGTGCAGAAGCTAAATACGCTCACGTCTGTCATGTCAAGCCCTGCAGCTGGTGCCACATGAACACAGGTTATAACATTGTGTGTGTGTGTGTGTGTGTGTGTGTGTGTGTGTGTGTGTGTGTGTGTGTGTCCTACCTTGGCGCTGAACTGGTTGAACTCTCCGTTCTCGTGGCCAGCAATGACAAACTCTCCCAGGGGTCCCCACACAGCGCTGGTGATCTTGTGGTCGCTGCAAGGTACGGACAGGTAGGGCTGGTTGTCCTCTGCAGAGACGGAGGGAGAGACTCAACACACAAGCGTAGACGACATGTTGCTGCTCAACGTTTGGTTCAACCAAATGTCACCACATGGTTCAGAAAGTGTTAAATATCAAATCCTCATTGTAAATGATTATTTATAGTGACATCGCTTCACTTTATTACATACTGCTTAGGAGCTACATCATGTATAATAATGCAGTTTTTGAATATGTGCAATGGTTTAACTATCACTCCTAATGTTCTTTGACAGAGCCATATCAGATACAAGTTAACAGCAACTAATTAGTGTAATATGTACAATGATAGCATTGCAGTATGCACTTTGACAAGTCAAGGATATTAAATGGGTACAATGCAGACTCAATCTAATGAACCCCATAGAAAAACTGGATGTGGCTGGAATGTTTCTTTAGTCTAGCAGCCACTTTCTTCCTGGTTAACCAATGAAACGTGCCAATAAACACTTAACATGTTGCATTTTCTTCAGTGTGAAATGTTATTTATTTTTAGGATTAGAATAGTTTACCAGCGTTGCCAGTGGGCGTACTGTTACCTCACCAAGCATATAATGTCTGACATTTCAACTACTGTCTGGCTGAAAAGAAATGAAAAGAAACAAATCTGTGTCCTTTCCCCCGCTTCACTGAACTCGCAGGAAGCGTGACGTTGGT
Source organism: Chelidonichthys spinosus (assembly GCA_029853015.1). Taxonomy (NCBI): domain Eukaryota; kingdom Metazoa; phylum Chordata; class Actinopteri; order Perciformes; family Triglidae; genus Chelidonichthys; species Chelidonichthys spinosus. Next base: position 22,740,742 of record CM056836.1, read on the forward strand.
GTACGTTCACGCTCTCGTGTGCATTGTGTGGTGCATACCAATCTGCTGTGGATCCCTCAGGTCAAAGAAGTTCAGGAAGCACTGGTAACCCATCTGCTTGTCTGTGGAGAACATGATGATGTTGCCGCTGAAGTCGAAGCCACATGTTCTGACAGCAGAGTTGGTGTTGAGCAGGGCCAACTGTTTACCTGTTCAACAGAGACTTATGTAAGTGACTGAAGGGTCGACACGTGAAGACTGAAGGCAAAGAGCCCTGTTCCTCAACAGGAACTTCCCCCAGGAGTAATAATATTAAAATATGCAATTATCATTTTGCCCACCAGAGTCACGACTTCATGACTCGTCTTGGCCTTTTACCAGTTTATGGCTATTTTGGAATGATGGTAAATGTAGACATGTTCAGTGTGTGTATATGTTAAAAGGGACTAAACTAAGACTTTGCACTCTGTCATGCATTGTTTAATCTCAGTTGACACATTTTGTGAAACTGAAACCACAATGCAGAAAAAAACACAGTATATGATTAATTCCTGCTTTTGCCTTTTCACTGGTATTTTTTCTCCTTCAGATACAGATAGACCATATTGCCAGAAGTATTGGCTCACCTGCCTTGACTCCCATATGAACTTAAGTTACATCCCATTCTTAACCCATCGGGTTTAATATGACGTCGGTCCACCCTTTGCAGCCATAACAGCTTCAACTCTTCTGGAAGGCTTTCCACAAGGTTTAGGAGTGTGTTTATGGGACTTTTTGACCATTCTTCCAGAAGTGTATTTGTGAGGTCACACACTGATGTTGGAGGGAAGGCCTGGCTCTCAGTCTCCAGTCTAATTCATCCCAAAGGTGTTCTATCGGGTTGAGGTCAGGACTCTGTGCAGGCCAGTCAAGTTCATTCACACCAAACTCTCTCCTCCGTGTCTTTATGGACCTTGCTTTGTGCACTGGTGCACAGTCATGTTGGAACAGGAAGGGGCCGTCCCCAAACTGTTCCACAAAGTTGGGAGCATGGAATTGTCCAACATCTCATGGTGTGCTGAAGCATTCAGAGTTCCTTTCACTGGAACTAAGGGGCCAAGCCCAGCTCCTGAAAAACAACCCACACCATAATCCCCCTCCACCAAACTCTACACGTGGCA
>CM056836.1:22746880-22771880 GCA_029853015.1 Chelidonichthys spinosus
CAATAAATATAGACCACAAAAATCGAACAATGCGGTGTGATGCAAACGAAAAACAAACATTTCCTTTTAAACAAATCTTAAAGCAAAAACTGAAAACGCAGGAAAAAAGAATCGGAATGAGAGAAATGTCCTTCAACAATGATGTAGAATTCTATATTATGTATAAATGTCATTGGATTGGCTATAGAACTTATTTGCTTCAATGCCCTGTGAAGACTTCATCTGAACAGAAGACACAAATTATTATAAGTGACACGCACGCTTGTGTCATCCCCGCAGCGCTGTTACTTATCTCATCAAGCTGTCCAGTTTGACGTCAAAAAGGGAACACAAACGCAAACGCCTGTTCATTTACATGCGCACTAATGATCCGATCAGCAGAGACTTTTGGAGCGGTCCTACCTATGGGGTCAAGTTAAGGTCATGCATAACAGAGCTGGATAACTTGTCACTACTCTTTATTCACTTATGTGCTATGTATAGACCTCAAGTCTAATTCTTTCAATGTTTTGATTCAGTGCAGGTTGCAGCCTGAAAGCCACGTTCCTACACACAAACAGCACCATGTCTTTGGAGTGTATTCACAGTAACTGATTTACGGTGTGCATGTAAATGTACTGACGGATGAGGAATGATCGTATCATCGTTAGAAAGCCTGCAGAGCATGCTGGGAGGACACAAGTTAACATTGCTATCTGATCTGCTCCTAGACCAGTGTTTAACGTCAGTTTCATCCAGCAGAGGAGGAGTGGCTTGCAGGCTGGTGACTTGTTATCAGGAGGCTTTATGATGGAGGAGGGCAGAGGAGACAGAGCAGCCTTTCTTCATTCCTGTGCAGTGACGGGCAGAGCCTTTGCCTCTTCTAGTAGGGCAACCGTGTCCAGTTCTGGGTCAGAGTGGCAGGACTGGGAGCAAGGGGCGCTGTCTGGGGCGGGGTGGCTGCTGGGCTCCAGCAGAGAGTCTGTAGGTGGTGGAGAGGGGGAGTCGGTCCCGGGGTCAGAGGTGGGGGGTCCTGCCGTGACACTGTCCTGACCACCGAGGTTCTGGACCTTCTTGTTCAGCTCATTGCGTTCGACTTTAAGTGCCCGCCGCAGCTTCTCAAGCCGCTGGACTTTACCCTGGAGTGCCTCAAACTCACGGTCCCGCACAGATTTCTGTAGACACACAATAAAATAATACAAATAAAAACATGGACAAGCTTACCGATTGTTAGTCTATTTCTGTATGTTCTCAAACATACAGAAACATCTGACTGGAGAAGAGAGGCAACGTACAGCTTTCCTCAACTCATGTATCCTGGATAAATTAGGCTTTCTCCTTATAATTGCAGCCAAACTTAGGCTTCAGGAGCCTTTACAAAACTGCAGAACAGCTGCAGCTACATGATATACATGTACTGTACAATGTTCTTGATGAGAAAATAAATGGCTTCACCTAAACTGAACAACTAAATGAAAAACATATGTACAGTAGTATTGTAGCCATCTAAAATCTGGCATCTTGTCTGAATTGTTTGTCTTATTCAGGCTATAGCATTTATGGTCAGGGCAATACAATAAAAACAGGAAGCTGCTTCACCTCTTCTGCCATCTCCAGAAGAGCCTTGTTGCTGCTTTCCCACCTGGAGCGATACATGGCCGTCTCCTTCTCCAGCTTTTTGATCTTTTTAGTCATCTGTAACACAAAAGAAAGGACGACCGTCACATCCAACAAAAAGGTTAAAACGCAACTCCTCCTCCTCCTCTCTAGCATACGTCCTCGCAGTAACAATCATCTCACCTTCTCCATCTCCTGTTTGAATGTGGTGAAGACTTCGTTGCTCTTGGACAAAGTGGTCTGAAACTCTTCAAACTTCTCTGTGTACAGTGACAGCTGGACGACAGGGCAACAGGTTTGATCATATTAGGATGCAGACATTTTCAATCATAGTCGAGCTACAAAAGGTGAGGAGTCAAGACGGGATGGGAAACCTGCTGTTTGAGGTGAACTTCCTGCTGCTTCATCAGCTCACACATCCTTTGAGACTCCACTGCTTCTTTCAGCAGCTGGGGAGATGGTGTTATGTATACAATAAAAAGAATTGAAATCTGCGTTTTTCTTGGATTTTGTGAATGTGTTAGTGCCTGTCAAGTGGATAATTACAAGGTGTTTCTCTCTGTCGTGGCGCTCCTCCGACTCCTTCAACAGCTCCTGAGCCTGCTGCAGCTTGGCATCCACCAGCTGCTGCTGCAGGTCTTTGTGTTTTACCACTTTGTCTATGTGCTGGTGGGGGGGGATTCACAAGGTCAAGAGATAAAACAGCCCATCACACATCCAGTAAAAATGTGGGAAATGTACATTATTGTGACGTCTGAGACATTCCACAAGCAGTTTGAAATCAAAGAAAATGGACTTAAAAGATGCAGCGGTAGAGAAAAGTGTACACGGACCTCTTCTCTCAGTTTGTACTGTTCATAGAGCTTCTTCAGTTTCTCAGCCAGCTCTGTGTTCTCCTGTCGAAGGCTGGCGTTCCTCTCATTGTGCTGCTCCATCTGAGCCTGGATGTCGTTCAGTGTCACCTGGAAATGAGAGGTCACTTCCTTCCGTTTCTCCTCCTCCAGACGCGTTCTTTGCATCCCCTCCTCCTGCAGGCGGACAGATGTTGAAGATGCATAATGTGTGTGAGAGAATCAATCATGTTGTGCAGGTAAACATCTTTTTTTTGTATTTTACAAAGTTGGACCAAATTGAAATGAAGTGATCTTAGAGAGGCTATAGTTGCAGGACGTCATTTATCGAACTCACACGGCAGTTAGGAGTCTAGATTCATGACATCGGGGCTGTTTTTGTACCTTAAGTGTACGGTTATGTCTCTGTAGCTCCCTGCAGAGACTCTCCAGCTTGCTGCGAGCCAGGACAGCCTTGCTGTGTTCATTTCTAAGGTTGTCCTTCTCCTGGACCAGCTGGTTCTGCTTCTTCTGGAGCACTCTCATCTGCTTCTCGGTGTTACGGTGCTCTTCCAGCTGTCACAAACACAAAAACGCCTTGTGACGTGTTCCACTGTCAAATAAGATGAGCACCCAAGCTCACATACATCCAAACAGATGGGCTGCTTTTTTTTTTTAAATGTTCATTCACAAACTCACACAGTCAACATAAAAACGTGCCCACAGCAAACACGACCCCCAGCGACTTGTTTGAGGTCGTTATTAGTGCTGCAAAATGCCACACCACAACCCGAGCAAGGATCAAGGTCTCGGAAAAAGCCTCTGCATTGCACCAGTTTGTGCCTGCTTGACAAAGATTGCTTCATCACCTTGAAGTTAACTCCTCGTTTGCATAGAAGCTCCATTTACCTCCACTGTGTCCTAACTCAGAGCTCAGGTGAGAAGTCTAGAAGCCAGAATCTGCACACATTCAGTCCCGAGACACAAGCTTTATTCAGGTCACACATTTTAGAATATTTATTTCAGTACATTTTTAACCAAAACAGCATCTGGTCATTTCCATGTAGGCTATTGACCCAGACAGTAAGCCTGTACATGATTCAAAAGGTTTACGAGCCTTTAAAAACATGTGGCATCATTGAATCTATGTTCTCTAGGCTGTTTATAAATTCGATGTATTCTCCTTTCACAGAAACCACCAGCGGACTGACTTTGCAGCACCCTTAATAAGACACCTTTATCAGACGGACCGTACAGTAAAGATGTTCAACTCAATTACTGTATGGGATGTGTCTTCTGAACGTACTGATAAAACTAATAATAATAATATCTTTCATCATCATCACTCAGTCATTCTTGTGGATTAGAGATGATCAGACATAATCCCATGCTGACTGAATCAAATATGAAAACCCAACTAATGTCTGAGCAAACATAAGGTCTGTAACTTTGGAAAGATCCTCATTTTACCTAACAGCTGATGTTTAGAAAAAAACAAAGCGATTTGTATGGACTTGTTACTTTCAGACGTGTGAAATAAAAGGAATGCCATTCATGGGAAACACTCACCAGTTCAGCGTACTTCTTACAGAGGCCTGCAAGCTTTTCCTCTGGGGTGCTCAGTGTGTTCAGAGTCTGCATGAGAAGAGTGATCTCTTTGCCTGCATGAACAAAGAAAACACACTCAGGACACAATCAGACAGCCCGTAAGAAAATAAGACACTACGTATAATTGCTTTATTTAGCAAATTAGCTTATAAACTGTTTAAAAGACCATAGTTGAAGTTAGTTTTTTATCTGTATGAAGCAACATCTACCACACTCTTGATAAAATTAGTAAAAAAAAAAGTAATTAAATTAAAAGAATGTGTTACTCCCTTACCCAGACCCTTCACTTTCTTCTTATCCTGAGTCTTCTTCTGATCCTTCTCCCCTCTGGTGCCACCTCCATGGACTTTGCCATCTGGCTTGCCGCCCCCCCTCTCATTGGTCAGGCCATTGAGCTCTGGGCTGTGCGACTGGCCATTGGGCACCGTGCTGGCGTCATCTGAAATGGTTTCCCGACAGTAGGTGCTGAGGATGTCCTCCAGCTGCCGGCTCAGCTCCTCAGCCATATCACGTTGAGAACGCGCTGGCGCTGCCTCTGCAACTAGATGATGAAGGGGTAGCGTTCATCCCTGCTGATGAACTCTACCATCACTGGTTCTCAGTAACAGAGACAGTCCAACAAAGAATTCATGTTGTAAATAATTCAAACGTTACCTTCACTTCCCTCCTCATCGCCTTGTGGAGGCGGGTTGGACTGCGGCGGCGTGTCTGTCTGCGGTTGCGGCGGCGTGTCTGTCTGCGGTTGCGTGTCTGTCTGCGGTTGCGGCGGCGTGTCTGTCTGCGGTTGCGGCGGGGTGTCTGTCTGCGGTTGCGGCGGGGTGTCTGTCTGCGGTTGCGGTGGCGTGTCTGTCTGCGGTTGCGGTGGCGTGTCTGTCTGCGGTTGCGTGTCTGTCTGCGGTCGCGGTGGGGTGTCTGTCTGCGGTTGCGGTGGCGTGTCTGTCTGCGGTTGCGGTTGCGTGTCTGTCTGCGGTTGCGGCGGGGTGTCTGTCTGCGGTTGCGGTGGCGTGTCTGTCTGCGGTTGCGGTGGCGTGTCTGTCTGCGGTTGCGGTGGCGTGTCTGTCTGTGGTTGCGTGTCTGTCTGCGGTTGCGGTGGCGTGTCTGTCTGTGGTTGCGTGTCTGTCTGCGGTTGAGGTGGCGTGTCTGTCTGCGGTTGCGGTGGCGTGTCTGTCTGCGGTTGCGGTGGCGTGTCTGTCTGCGGTTGCGGTGGCGTGTCTGTCTGCGGTTGCGTGTCTGTCTGCGGTTGAGGTGGCGTGTCTGTCTGCGGTTGAGGTGGCGTGTCTGTCTGCGGTTGAGGTGGCGTGTCTGTCTGCGGTTGAGGTGGCGTGTCTGTCTGCGGTTGAGGTGGCGTGTCTGTCTGCGGTGGCGTGTCTGCCGGCGGCTCGGACACTTCGGGGCTGTTGCAGTCCAGGCCGTCGATTGCAGCTACAGGTGACTCCATCCCTCCTGCTGAAGGTGGAGCATCCTCACTGGCCCGGGTGGCGGACTCTTCGTTGTCCTGCTTTTTCATCTCTGGTACAAGAAGACTGGCAGTGAGACCGAGACACAACTTTTGAAATGACTCATAATGGGACATTGTTACACTTTCACAATGTGCCGACATAGACGTGTTCTCCTTCCCAGTATGCCCATCACTAGCTCAGCTGTAAGGAGGCCTGCTCCTGTAAAACAGCAAACTAAGCCGACCAATAACTCTACAACTGGTGTCGCCGGCTGTCGTTCTCCGCCGCAGAGGACCGACTAACGTTGATATGAGCAACCGGACAGTTTCAACACATTAATAAGTAATAGCAGCTTTTATAAGTGCTGGTCAACGCTGGAAACATCTAGATTGTGTTAATAACTACCGTTATACGTGGTAGTACAGAAACGTTACAACACGCACTCATGGAAATCTGTAACAGTTATTAACTAGACAGCTAACTACCTGCTTTCTCGTTACAAAACCACGACGCGTAACGTTACATACGTTTTAAAATAATATCAGTGTTAGCTCTGCATGTGAGCTAAACACACAGACAACACGGCAAAGAGCTAGCGGTACACCTTCCATCAAGTGCGCGGTCCTCCTCACCATCGTTCGCCTTTCAACTTCGCTACCGAGCCTTCACGTTAGCGTTAGCTAGCACCTGCTAGCGCTCGCTAGCCTCCAGATACGGCTAAATGAGCTCACACGACTTCTAGTTAGCCAGCACGGCTCGTTGTACGCAGGACGCAGACGTCTAAAAACATGAAGACTAACACACATACTTGTCTATTAATCGGGAATTGTTTACCTTCAGACTCGAGGAGGAAATAGCTAATGTGTCTGCTCCAACTGCAGGTTTCCTCAACAGCGTGAGCCAGAAAGAAAACGACTTCCGGTCATAACTTTGGGTTCTTCTTCCTCTTCTTCGTAGTTTTATCGACGGTTAATCTCAGCGTGATGCTTTGCCGCCATCTATAGATAAGAAGAGGGAGAACACTGTATCTATTCATAAATGACATTTCCTTTTTTAATTTCCTCCTTTGAATGAATGCAACTGTATTTCATGACTGAGGGCAGGAACGTGGCTGACATGTTTACCCTTAGGAAATATAGAATGTTTTATACATAAAAGAGAAAAGAAAATGTAAGAAAATACTGGTGGTCTGAATCAACAAAGTATAAGTATTTTGGCATTTTGCTATGTGAGCCTTAAATCCGGACATAAATCCCTTCAAATCTAATGAAATATGGGTAAAATCATTTCATATTCAGCCTGACATTTTTAGCAATGGCCACGCGACTTCATTTTCCAAGCCACAATTATACCAGCAAGAACATAAACATTGTTTAACCTGAAAATAAAGACACATATTTGTCAGTCAGTCCAATTCTGTATATTGCAACACAGTAACATTCCTTCACATTGCATGCCAGTGATCAAAGATGAAACATTTGCATTAAAGGGTTGCAACATAACTTTATTTGTTTTGTACAGTATTTCCACTGAACTTTAAATTCAATATATTTTCCTTTACATTTTTAATAATGTTGCTGTTCCTGTATGCATTTTTTCTGCTATTTTATTTTCATGTTCATGTTTGTGTGTCATGTTCGGTTGAAGTGTATAAGTTTCTCTAGGTCACTCATTCATACCGTCGGTAAAGTCAAGTCAAAGTCACAGTTTAAGATGGGTAATTTTGAGCAAATGGAAAGAAAAAAAAAAAAAAACAAGAACAGAGAAAATAAATACATGGAAAAGAAATGAGAGGACCAGATCAGAAAAAAACATCAAGACTGGTCAGTGATGGCATATGAAAAGTATTTTTTACAAACATGTAGCATTGTAAACATTTGTAGCGTAGACATTACTTGACCAAGCCGAGGATGGCTTCAGATTCTGATGTAGACATGAACAGCTTCTAGGACGGAAGACAAGTCAGATTTGAGATATTTAGTGATGTCTGTTCATTCCCCTATAGATAACAAGGTTCCTGATCATGCAGCCTGACTAGGACAAACTTTTATGCGAAACACAATAATCCAAAAATATAGCCCCGAATACCCTGATCAGGAAACAGACCAAGAAAAGCAGAAAGGCTTGTATCCTCACCTCCTATTTATTTTCTTTTTCTTTTCACGTGACATGCTCGAATGAGGCTTTTTCTCCACTTCTCAGAAGTGATTAGAATTGCATCCGAATCCCTGTCAATGTATCAGAACATACATATAGTTTAACTCATTAATACTTTAAATAAAAAATGTAAATCACTGCACAATTTTTGAATCCCAGATTTTAAATCTTAAATGTCAAGTAGTTGCCTCTGTTAGCTTCACCCGGCAGAAGGAGCGTCACCTCTGAGAGCAGTTTGTCAGTGGATCTTTGCCTCTGGGTTGCCTGATTTTGGACAATATTTATTGCAGTCTTCAGGATTATTTTACAGATGTTCTAACTCCTTAACCAGTACTTGAACTTGAGAAGAAAAGAAAAAAACTGAAAGAGGGACTGAACTATTGCAGCTTCTACTGGAAAGAAGCACATTTTAAATGGCCTGTAGCTGTTCTCTCAGTCATACCGACTGGGTCAACGCAAGCCAAAACAAGACATCTAGTATATTATTTCAACCAGCCTTCAGGATGAAAAAAACTTTGGTAAACTATGACAACACGGTTAGTACCTGCAGTTGCCAGCTATGATAGTCCACAACCTGCATCATGTGCCATATCTAAGTAACTACAATATTTCTATCAGCGCAGAGTTTCTTTTTGCACAAAGGCTGCAGGCCGTGACCTAAAAATCAAAAAAGAGCAAAATGTACTCAACCAAAATATCTGCGGCTTAGCTATGCACAGTGAAAACCATTAGAAGACTGTAATAGTGGGGGATCATCACACCAATGGACAACATGGGAAGCTGGAAAAGACCAGTTTTATGCAATTACTCAAGTAATTTCTCTCCCCCAGACAATTACACTGCCTTAAATTCAATTCCATATTTAGGCGCCCACAGTAATGCATGCCATTTTTCTAAAGAACCAATGGCAAATAACGCAACTTTAAAGATAAGGAAAATAGAGCAGCAATGTTCTGCACAAAAAGTGTGCACATTCAAGTAAATAAAAGATATAAAGAAAAAAAATTGAAGTCAAAGACAAATACATAAGAAACTCCAGTCTTTGTTGGTCGGATTGGCACTTTTGTGAATAGGAGTGCATTTTCATTTTTCAGAAATATAAATATTTTTCCTGGTTGATGCACTGTTTTTTTTGTTGTTGTTGTTTTTTTTAACATTGCAATTCTGGCATTATTTGTAGGCCAAGCACAGAATTGGCCATGAAATCGAAGACTTCAGTTATAAATGCTTCTCTACACATATGTCATGTAGAAGCAAGTTCTTGTTGCTCAATTTATTCATGATTTGAACTCTTATGTCTGCTGGGAGCACACGTTCTGTGGATAACATCTCAAACTCACGAGAGCCTCACTAACACATTAAATTCACGCTTGAACTCTGGCATGAAACGGCAGCACTGCCAATGGAAGTTAAAGGCAAACGTAAACATGTAATACTGAAACAAACCGAATGGAAAAATCTATGTCTATCCAAAAAGATGGAAGGAATTTGTTTTTGGTAAAGAAAAAAAACCTCTGATTCTCAAGTATACAGAATATTCAATAGATTAATCCATCATGGTTTTTTTTTTTAGGGAGAAACATAATTCCGTTCGGTTCCGTGATTTGATGTTCGGCTGGTTCAGTAATCCACACAACGGGGCTCCCCGGCTCCGATAGGGACATAGGTAGTCATAGAGTCAATTGACCTCTTCCTCACACAGTGCCCGTCAGTCAAACATCACACGACCACAGTTCTGCTCCATCCACAAAGCCTTCACCGTGATCCCAGATCAGCTCCCGTCGTGGGCAGAGCTGACCTGAGGTCAGGGGTTACAGGGCAAATTTAAACCATCTGAAGTCATGTGGCTAGAAACAACGAAAAAAGTTTCCATGAGAACTAATGTTCGTGCCTAATGACATTTGAGAAAAGAAAATATGTTTATTGTCTCAATTAAAACAGAAAAGGAACTCAAGTTCAATTAAAAATATCGAACCAGGGGCAAGGTTGTTTTTTTAAAAGAAAAATATACTAAGAGAATATACTAAGTGCACAAAAACAAAAGCAAAAAAAAAAAAAAAAAGGGTGAAAGAATGAACTACTTCTTCCACTATGGAAACCATTTTAATTGCTACTAGCCACTCATCTGTGTGAGGTGTGTGTACAGTGTCTGCTGGTGTTGTATGCAAGTGTGCATGAAGTGTGCGCAAATACACATATATTTATATATATATATAATGCAATTACATCAAAATTCAAATATGTGTTCATACTTGATATTCTGGTTGCGGTTAGGCTTGTCACTTCTGAGATGTATCCCTAGCCAAACTCCTGTTGTTATCAGACCCGCGGGTGGGCAGCGGATAAGCTATTTACATCAATATCACAACAGACCCATGCAAAAATCAGGAACAGATGTCATCCCCATCTTCAAAGATATAGTGATATAGGATACCATAGGTTATATATCATCTCTACCACTACACAAAAGACCACCACTGTCACTACACCATCACTGTGAATGCCAAACCAACAGGCCCATTCTCCTGCTTTCTTTACTCCAAACGCTGCAGTAAGGAAGGCCGAGCAGTGAAGTGCAGCAAAGTCTCAGGGCATTTCTTCACACCGTTTTCCATCTCTTAGTGCCAGCTGTCTGTGTTTGGCCAGGGATACTCAATGACTGTACGCTGGGTAATATAACGCCATGCAAAAACCCTACCACGTAAGAGCTGGGGATGGGGGGGGGGGGGGTTTGCAAACCAGCAGCAACCTGTTTACACTGGGCTTCAAAGAAATCAGACAATCAAAACTATAAATGTTGTGTCTGGTATTTCACCCTACTTGCAAATCTCTTGAATTCATTTAAATATAAAAATAAGTTTTGTCTGCTGCTGGCACCCCTACCTAAATCCCCAGCTATGCCTTGTTTAATAGTTAGATCACTTCATCATTTAAATGTATTGTTATTAATAACACAGCACACGACGAACATTGGATCTCTAACTATACCACCCTCGAAAACTTGATTTTTTTTTTCTTCTTCTAGATCTAGAAACATCTCCTCTAAAAAAAAAAAAAAAAACCCGGCCCCTTTTCCAGTATCCCCTACAGAGCCCTTCCTAAATTCACACGGTTGTTTTTACTTTTTTTCCCAACTCAACCCTCCCCACGAATGTTTCATACTTGGAAGTCGATAGAAGGGGGAGAAAAACCCCCACTTCTTTAAGCTTAGGCATCAGATTAGCTGAGCATTAAGCCTTAGGAACAGGGAGACTCTTGGTAGCAAAACCAAAGAAAAAAATTAATTCACAGCACTAAGAAAAGGTGCATGTATGTAAGTGTTGGGGGATAACTAACTAATTATAAAACAATAACAAAGAGGGATCATGTTTCTAGGGATTTTCTTGTACTTTGAATTGCACTGTCAATCAGACTGACATCAAGAGCGAGGCATATTTCACCTCATGCACCCCAGTCTGCAGACTTTTTGCATTGGGATGCATGGGTAATCCTGAACAGAGGTATTATCCCATTGGAAAAGAAATGAAAGTGTTTATAAACACAACAGATCGTCACTGCCAATGAGAGCGATCAAATGGCAGGACGATGTCTGTGTGTGCGTTTGAAGCCAGGGCAGATGCACACTTTGGGCTCTGAGGTGATCACTTCCTCTTCAAAGCGAGTGTAATGGAGTTTGTGTGGCGCTCTCCCCATGGCCAGGGATCATGTGGGTCTGCGCTTCAAGACGTCAGTCCACTGGTTTTGGGAGAAGGGGAAAGAAAGGGGGGCCTTTTTTCTCAGGCTGGAGAGCGGGACAGTTTTAGCTTTCCTCCAAAGGGTGGGTGTGTCTGTGTGTGATGGTGGCGATGCTAGAGGTGAGGGGGGAGGGGAGTGGCAGATCAGGGGAGAGGGCGTGGAGTTTTCACGTCGGCATCTAGGGCTCCTCCGGGAGACGAGGAGGTACGGAGGGGGTAAACGGTGGATTTTTAGAGGAGAGGGGTACAGACTTAAAGCTGGAAGCCCTCCATGGGGGCCTCCTGCTGGGGGAAAAGGAACTGCTGGTTGGCCTGGTCCACCTGAGGGGCTAGACTGTTGTCCTCGTCCTCCACCCCAAAGTAATGCTCAATTAGATCAAAGGCCTTCTGGTAGATCTCCTGGTTGTCGTGGCTCTGAAGGAACTCTATCTTGTCAAGACCTGGAAACACAAGCAATGTTACAACACTGTATTTGTTTGTGCTAAATCATCAACCAGAAATATGAACTTTTAGTCAAAAGAACATAAATAGTGTGTCTAGGGCTGAGCATCAAACCTCAAAACTACGTGTCCACAGTGTTTAAAAAAACAAAGTGTCAAGAGAGAGTATTGTTTGATCAGGCATTTACTCATCTAAATGCACGTAGGTATGAAGGTAAAAATAGTGTTTAGGTAAAAATAACATTTTCAAATCAAACCCAGCCCTACTGGTGTCTACGCTGTGTCCGATATAACGCAATGTGTTAAACAAAAACACCACATGTTTGAAATGTGCTATGTGGAGGTCATGTGCAGCACCATAGGCTTCTTCAATGAGGCTGCAGTAGGGATTCACTCCAGTGCCGCTGTTCTCCTGCTTGGCCTCCTGCTCGCCCAGCCGCAGGATGTTCTCCAGCCCGTTGAGAGCCACCTGAACGATCTTGGAGTCCATCACCGTCAGCAGATCACACAGGGGCTTAATGCAGCCTAGGTTCACCAGATATCTGCACACAATCATTAAAGACCTTTGAGAAAAGGCGCTCCTTATAACTCCAGAACTTGTGTGAGAATCATTCTGCATTTTTTTTTTAAATAAATGGTGCCAATTTTCCAACTAGCAACCAGAGATTTTTTTTAGTTTATCATATGGGTTAAATCTATCCAATCCATTATGTATTTTAATTAATTTGCCATGGCATCAGCGTCGCCTGTAGATCCTACACTACATTACAACTACATTTATGACAAAATAAGCTCAAGACCAACTACAAAATCTTCCATGTCATTCATGCTCCAGTCATCCCCATAAATCACTTTCAAACGACAAGTCTATGTAGTTCCAGACTGATCTGGTACAGACATGACAGCTGATGTTATGGTTACTGAGGGGACGCTGTGGTGGACCTGGTATACAGTATGTACTCTCATCTAACCTGATCTGTTCTGGTGTTCCTCCAGAGGTGGCGTTGGTGATGGCCCAGGCCGCCTCTTTCCTGGTCCTGAACTCTGCTTTCTGGAGAATGTCGATCAGAACTGGGAAGATGTTGGCATCAATAACCGTCTGTTGGGTAGAATAAAACCAAAAGAAAAATCAGGTGCAGGTCGACAAAAAGCAATTACAACATCATTATTCCACCAACCTAAAGCGGGTGATCGGGGATGTAGTATAGGGCTGAACGATTTATTGTTTTCTGACCGAAATTGCGATTTCAGACAACACGATCATGTGATCGCCAAAGCTGCAGTTTTTGCAGCGCTCCTGACTCACCCAGGATCTGTGGTCAACTATTTTACACAAACATGCCGTCTCCCGACCATTCTGCCAAGCTCACCAATCAGACTACTCATGAACAGGTCACGCTAACCAATCAGTATTAACCTGCTCCGTATTTGTAATTAGTCAGAAATGACTTCAACTGGACCAGAAGCGGAGTTAGAGGATTTAATCGCCAAGAAAAACAGCACGTCCGTCATTTGGGAGTATTTCGGGTTTGAGGCTGCAGACGTGCACCAGAAACGGGTACTGTGCAAAACCTGTCGCGCTAAAGTTGCAACATCCAGCGGAAACACAACCAATATATACCGGTGACATAATCTCCCCCTAGAGGGTGCATTTCACGGCAGGGGTGCTGACCACGGCACAACACCGGCACTTGAAAAATCACCACAGACATTTGCATGACGTGTGCATGACGAAAAAGTCCGGTGACAATGATGATCAGGCCCACTGTAGCAAACAGACTACAATTACAGCATCTTTTGCCAGTGTAACTCCGTATGATAAGAGCAGCGGAAGACACCGGAAAGACGGATTTAAAAACCTCCTCCGCACGCTGGACAGAAGATATACCATTCCCTCAGGTTGCCGTCCCACAGCTATACGCGGAGTGTAAAGAAAAAGTGGTAAGCCATAAATGAATGACCCACCTATTTTAATGTCTGACATATGTTTTAAAAGGGTCATTTTATTTCATTAACAGTTTTTGTATTTGATTTTCAATTAAATTATTACAGTTAAGGATTTTTGCAAAAAAAATTTAAGTTAAGACAGTCAAAGATGGCTCTTTTACTTCATTTGTAATAACTGCCATTGGTCAAGGACTTTAAAGAATGAACATGCATGTTTCTTGTTAATAAATTCATTTGGAAGCAATTTTTAACTTTAGTTTTCATCCTTGCATTAGAGTAGTAATAGCATTCAATGTTTTAATGTTACTGTACATTGGGAATATTGCACTGAAGCTTGATTTGAAGGAAATCGCAATATCTGTCAGAAAAATCGCATTTAGATCTTTTCCCAACATCGTTCAGCCCTAATGTAGTAGAAGACAAGTGAACCTATCTCATCTCAGCTGCTGTATCATAGGCCTGAAAGACTGTGATGAATAACAATACATCTATGGCACCCTTCAAAACATAATTAAAAAGTGCTTCACCACAGCAATCAAAAACAGAATCAAATCAATTACATGAAAATTAAAATCATTGCATTAGATATATACACAGCAAGGAATTCATTAAGTAAACGCATAATATTTATGAAGGTATGTTTAGAGTTAAAAAGAGGTCATAGATGTGGATTGTCTGAATTCCTCATTCCAGAGTGACGGGGCCCGACAGCAAAGGGCCAGTCTCCTCCAAAAACCAGAGGGTGTCAGGCTCATGGGATTAAGGACGATATAGTAATATATATAATAATAATGGCCAATAACATTCAGACCTTAAAATGAATAATTAAAAATGGATCCTTGACAGCACAGGCAGCCAGTGTACCAAAATATAGTTTAGTATTGATAGAAATAGTAATTCCAAACATTTCTCATTGAAAAACATTCTAACTTAAACTTAAATATAGCTGTCGTTAGTGCTAGGGCTTGCATTCCAAAGGTCTGTCAACATAATATGAAACGGCTACTTCACAAGAACACTTGGGTTTCTGTGGAAAAGGCCACAGAATGCATTGACAGCTAGAAGATAAAAGTCAGCTTTACTAGCTGTGATTAAATAAGGTTAGAAATAATGTATAGTGCTGACATAAAACAAATCTTGTTTAATAAACACAGTTACTAATATTTGTGTTCTTCTCAAAAGAGCAAATTATTACGACAGGCTTCATTTTGACATTTATGTCAATACAAGACAATAAAACAGCGGGGTAAAGATTTCTCCTGCCACGGTGGAAATGTCAGATAGAAAAGGTTTCGTTGGATGCATCACCTGAATCTGTGCTCGGTTTCCTGCTGTGATGTTAGAGATGGTCCAGCAGGCCTCTTTACGAATGGACTCTTTAGCACTGCTGAGAAGGTGAAGCAGACAGGGCAGGGCTGAGCAGTTCAGCACCACCTAAATGCAGCAACAGAGCGGGGATGAAGTCGTTACATAAAAAAAAAGTTCACGGTGAAGTAGAAAACAGAACCTCTCAATTAATGTGGAGGATGAGGTTTGTGGTGCTGCTACTGCACTACCTTATAAGGAGAGGTGTTTCTGTGATTTAGCCTAACCTCATTGTAAACAGGGTGGACAAAATAATAGAAACACCTGTCAGTATAACAAACACAATACAACTGTTGAGCTCCAACTATTAATTGAACAGATGTCAACGATGAAATTAGTCTGGAATATTGAAATATACATCATTGTGACCTTCGTGGGTCAAATATTTTCTCTGCTGCTACATTTCTTTACTCCTCTATTAGAGTAAACTGAATATCTTGTAGTATGGACAAAAAAAAGAAGACACGTGATGTCATTTTGGGCTTTGGGAATCACTGATCAACATTTTTCACAATGTTCTGATATTTTATAGACAAAATAAAAGTAAAAATCAATTAATCAAGAAAATAATCAACAGATTAATCAACAATGAAAATAATTGTTAGCTGCAGCCCAATCCAACAGCACTACACACTACAACCTTCTAAATAATAAATAAGGATGTTATGTTGAATCAACCCCTCTCACATCACGGTTTCAACAGAAATTAAACATCATATGGGATTGTAAAAATGTTTTGCGATTATATTAAGACTGCGTAACTTTTGGCTACTTAATACACAGACATCTGATTGTATCCCATTTGATGACAAATCTCACCTGTGTTTGGATGTCATCTCCAGTGACTATGTTTCCTACAGCTCTCAAGGCCGGGGAGGCCACCTTATAGTCTGTGTGCCTGCAAAACACAAGGTTTATTAGAGAGAAATTCTGCGTATTTTCAACATATTGAAGACAACCAAAAGCTTGGCTGGACTTACATAAGTAGCTCTACAAGGCGCCTGCAGACGCCAGAGTCGATCACTGCCTGGATCTTGTCATTGGGGCCGTCTGAGAGGTAGGACAGGGCCCAGCAGGCGTCTGCCAGTAGGTCTGGGTCACTGCTAAATAAAAGCCGGGACAGCACTGGCAGACAGGGTGACACCTAGACAGCACAGACGGATTCAGATTCAGATTTATGCTTTATGCAACATGAATCCAACAACGCCCATGAACCACACCCAAACCATCAAGTGAACCTTTTAAGTTGCCAAGTACCCTTCAGAAGATCATCATTTCAGCCTCGTCTAGGGAGGTCACAAGAACCAATACTTGGGTAACAAGTCAACAATAAACATCTGAAAACGTGACTTTTTTTCCTCCCTCTACAGTCATGCAGGTACGGGGAATATGGGCTTGAGACCAACAGCATCCCGTCACTGATAGAAAGTTTCCCTGATAACGCTACATTGTGAAGATCAAATACATGTTCAAATCATCAGGAGGAGAGCTACTAACGTTTGCCGTTAGCAGCCGGTGAGAAGCACAGTCCTGCTTGGCTAAATGATGGAGCTAACCAAGGTTGCATAGTTACATTATGATGCGTTCATTATCGTGATGTGTCTAATGTGTAATCGTGCAAAAATTTTTCATTTTTGGTGAGAAACTTCAGGCAGACCATCAGGGATTGATAATAAATTCCCCAAAATTAGTATATAAACATTAATAAATGATTGTATGCTGAAGTACGTGGGATTGATTGACTGCTTTTTACTGTGGTCTCAAGTTGAGCATCGATAATTATGGAATTTCACCGATATTTGTAATGACTGTTCCATTTCTGGTACAGTGACATCCCTAGTCTATATATATATATATATATATATATATATATATATATATATATATATATATATTATTTATTTATTTAACCCAAGACTGTTTTTATGCACCCGACGCAAATTGGGAATTTCATGGCCGTCGTGGCCGGTGGCCTGTCAAAGCTCCAGTGTAAACAGCGCTAGTGACGCGTGGTGAGCTTTTATGGGATTACAGCCACCCTCGTGCGCACAGTAGGCTCGTCCCGTGTTTGTGGATCAGAGTGATTGCTCTACTGCGATTGTTCCCAAATGGAACTTGCGCAACTTCACGAGCAGCACAGGTGAAATCTCAACATCACATGCAAGAAGAACGTCAACCGTTCGTCAGCTTAATTACAGCCACCCGAGCTGAGCCGAGCGAGTGGCAGTGAAAGCACACAGCGGTATTTGTATTATAAAAGTACCGGTCCGGTTCCCGTCTGGTTCCGCTGCGGCGTGCGCACATGTTTGTAGTCAACACGAGCGGAGCTGAACGAATAAGTGGCCACGAGCAGGCAGCAGAATTTGCAGAGAGAGGCATTTTTATTATAAAAGTACCGGTCCAGTTCCACTCCCGTACCTCTCACACCACGAGCCTGAAGTCCAAGCCCGACTCAGAATCCAGCTGTGTCCTACACAGTCATCAACAGCATGTTCAGTCATAAAACAGCTTGATAGCGGGGGAACACTGAGCGATAATGAGAGAGACTGCTTCGATTAAAGTGGACTTGATCGTAAATATACAGGCATTGAGAATGATTATTATTCTCCCATCCATTCTGTGATCGGTGATCGATATCGGCAAATTTATGATTCCTGTGATCAGTGATCGGATCGGCCCCCAAAAATGCTGATCGGAGCATCCCCAATTTATACTTTTTTAATATTAATATATTTATAAATGTGACTTCTGGCCCTGTTGGCCAGGAAATCCCGTTCTTCTAAACCTATTTTACTATTTTAACAGAAAGCATGTTTTGAATTACCTTCTCATAAAAAGGTGACCAGGTTAAGAAAATAAATCCTATATAAAAGGTTGCGATACCATTCCTGCACAGCGACTGTAATTCACTCTTCAGTGTTAATATTATTGCAACCACTCAGCTGAGAGTCGATAACCATATTTGTCAAATATCTTCTATAGTTCAGCAATGATAACTATCGAACTACAGTTGTAGAGCCAGGGGGGTTTTGTTACATGAACGGCAATGACAGCAAGCAGACTCCTTGTGAATTCGGACTTTATCCTGCACCTGATCGTATTAACAATTATGCATTCTGTGTCAGCCACAAACATCCATAGCAAAATGAATTGAAAATTAAATCATAGCAGGCCTGATCTCAAATGATCCTCATGTTTTTAGTGTCAACCTCATGATATGAAGTGGTACCTTTTCAAAAGCAGGTGGAGGGTTTTTTCCTCTACAGAGATTAGACAGAGCCCACACTGCATTCCTAGTCATGGTCAATCGAGTGGATTTGGTCAGAAGCCTGAAACGACAGAGAAAAGCAGAGCTGATTACATGATAGTTGATCATAATAAATATGTAGGAAAGATAAATGTCTGAATAAGTATTCCCTCTACAGAAGCAAAGAGGATGGGCTTACATTAATAATGGTGGAAGGATGTCGCAGTTCAGCACATAGTCCCTGCACACCGCACTATCCCCTGCAATATTACCCAAGGCCCACACAGCCTGCAGACAAAACCAATGAACATTGGGTACAAGAGTATGAAACAAGGCAAGACACACACACACACACACACACACACACACACACACACACACACACACACACACACACACACACACACACACACACACACACACACACACACACACACACACACACACACACACACACACACACACACACACACACACACACACACACACACACACACACACACACACACACACACCACCAGTCAAGATGGACACAGTATATCACACCAATCAAAAGGGTGTTACCTGTTCTTGGACGTCCTCAAAGTCAGAGTTAAGTAATTCAATGAAGATTGGCACCGCTCCAGCCACAATTACCGTCTTCGTCTGCATGGATGTGCCTGATGCTATGTTGGTCAGTGCCCACGCCGCTTCAAACTGTTCGAGGAATATATATAAACACACACACACACACACACACACACATTCATCATTGTGACCTTCTTATGTCTTTGACCATGGAGCTGTAACATGTTGAAACTTATGTACTAATGCACAACTATTGTCTGTATTAATTGTAGTTGCATTCCAATTTTATGGGAATTTGACACTTGACAGATATTAAATAAACATGGTATGTGGACGTTCCATGCAAGGAGAGTATGCATGAAATTAATTGTGTGAGTGAGTGTATATACAAACCTGTAGTGTGCAGTTGACACTCTTCTTCAAGAACTCCACAAACCTCTCAACTACTCCAGGCGTGTTTATAACTTCATCAATTGGGGGGTTGGGCTCTGAAATGAACAGAGGCAAAACTGGATGCAAGTACTTTTGTTTGGTCTACGGTGACCTCCTGACTGGTACCACAGCTGTGTGGAGTCACTGCATGTACACCAAAATTACCTTTGGAAAGTAGTTTTCTGAACTTTTGTGTTGTGGCGAGCTGAAGCTCTGGGTCCTCAGAGAAAAGCATCTCGACCATGTCTCTGGTAATCACTCCTTCCTGCAACCGTACATGCACAAGCACTCTCAACACTCCTGACTATTATCAACCTGAAGGCTGGGAAAGAGGCTAGACAACAATAATAACAATGGTCCGATGAGAGCCTCTTTTTGTCTATTTTGTCTGAGTGGTGTTAAGAAAATAGACACTCACTGTTACTGGAGAGGTGAGGTAGGAGTCCACCAGTGGACTCTCAAACATGGCTTCCTCTTCATTGAGAACATCCACGTTCCTCCTCTTGAAAAGCTGCGAACACACACAGTCAAGCCAGACTATGTTGAATATGCATAAATTACATACAGGCATTGTTTGAAAGATTTATCATAGGCGGCTTAACTTTCTTGAGGTTTTTGAAGATGTTTTGCCTCTTGGATGAGAGATGAAACGTCTTCAAAAACCTAAAGCAAGTCCAGTGCCATTGAGAAGTCTTTAAAAGACCTCCATGACTGAGAATCTTCAGACATGATACATACCGACTAGGGCTGCACGATTCTGGAAAAAATGTGAATCACGATTTTTTTGCTTAGAATTGAGATCACGATTCTCTTGCACGATTTTTTCCACAAAATGTTTATTGCACTGATGAACTTTAACAAAACAAAAAAACGTTTGTTGCTTTGGCAGAGGCATAGTAGTAGTTCTATCATTGGAAGATAAGTCATTTTTACAAAAGTAAAAAAAACAAAAACATTTTTAAGTATTGCACGCTTGGTGGGCTGCCACTAGAGGATGATTGACAGGCGCTCTCCTTCATACAATCACGCGTACACTTCATGACTGCACCTGATTGGACGATCGCTTCCACAGCTGTCCTGTCTGCTCCGGAGTTCACGCAGACCAACATGGCGGCTCGTTTGGAAACTTTCTCTTATTTCACGGAAATAGTTCACGAAAGGTGTTTCTGAAAACATTTTAAGCGAGAAATAAGCCATGCAGTTGCTGAATCTGTCTTTATTTTAGATCGACAACATTCAGTTTAGAAGATTTTTGCGAGCGTTCCCGAGGCGGCGAGTCAAGCCCGGCGCAATGAATGGGATGCGGGGAAACACCGCTGCCTGTGGACACGTACCTTCACTCTTTCCAAACACTCAACTGCAGGCGGCTTCCTCCACTGAATCACGTGTCGTAAAGACGCTTTACCATAGGTTGAGGGAGGAGGCAGCGGCAGTGCTGCGTTTGGGGGCGCTTCAAAAAATCCAGAAGGAAATAGGAGCATTTGTGATGCCGCTCGAGATATAAAATGCTTCAGAATCGCCGTGTGTAGAAATGAGATCACGTGTAAGTGTGAATCGAGATCGCGATTTTTTAACGATTTTTTGTGCAGCCCTAATACCGACATAATCCCAAACAGAGAGATAAAGGATCTGATGAGTGGGAATGACAGGTGTGTTATAGTACCTGTTGTTCTCGTTTCTGTTTCCTGAGTTGGATGCCCTCCTCCTCTCTCCTGCGCCTCATCTCCTCTGGGTTCAGTGCTTTGTTCTTGTAGCGGTTCATCCTGTAGTTATCTTTGGCCGGACTGGCTGACGGCTCTGACGGAACACAGGTAGGTAGACGTCACGATTAAGACACAAACAAAATAAGAAGCAAACAAAGCAACATTTGCTTTTCCCAAGTTGAACTCAACGAGTTCACCGTGTGAAGGAAAGAGTAAGTGCACATCTGACAGCTTGCGTTTGTTTCCCCATGACATCTCTAATTATAGGTCATGATGATGACACAGCACGTACACAGGTCTATATATATAAAAAGGCCATAAACAAGCTGAAAGAAACTGAGCAACATAGCCTAAAAATACACACACACACACACACACACACACACACACACACACACACACACACACACACACACACACACACACACACACACACACACACACACACACACACACACACACACACACACACACACACACACACACACACACACACACACACACACACCATCAGCTGGGAGGCAGAACAAACGTATTTATTCAGCGTTAATTCGCAGAGTTTGCAAAAATCGGTGCCCACACAGGACAAACTGCCCAGTCTCAGCATTTGTGCAGTCATGCCACTAGAACAGGGATCTGGGCAGATCCCTGAGTCACCCGGGCTACAGGGGGGTAGGTTGGGACAACATTGATACCTGCCACCAACACAAGATGGTGCCAACGTCCTGTAGCAAAAAGCCCTCCATTGTAACAGCTGGAGTTTCCAAAGGTTAAATATTGAACAAGTAGCACAAATTGAGCTCATGTTGTGGTCCGAGGGCATAGCCTCCTAAAAGGCTTATGCATGTGTGTAATGTGTCCAGATGGTAAAGCCACAGGAGTGAATGGCACACAAGCACAGGTTGCGGCTGGATGCTCCAATTTCTGTATTGTTTCAGTTAGATTGGCTGCTGTACACGAACTGCACTGGCTGTTTCATGCTGGACGGCACAGAAATAGCCCTGCAGAGGGCTTGTCTGCATTGGCATTTCAGAGGAGACCCCATCTGCAGCAAGGGGAGTCTAGAAAATATAAAGCCAGATAGTGAAGGCGTAGGCCAAAGTATCTACTACTGCTACTGAGATTCCTGTCAGTACGTCCTAACAACAACAGTGGAATGGAAACCCTCTTTTTTGTAGAGTGGTGGCAGGAATCTCAACAGCAGATGTATCAAAATCTAAATCTCAAACTATCTGTCTGTACGGCTATAATGGCATCATTTCTTGTGTATGTGTGCTTTTGGACCCTTGACTTTTGTCAAACTAAGTGAGGCACAACAGCTTGCTTTACTGACGAAATGAAGCACTAAGGGTGATTCTGGAAAGGACAGCTTGAGAATTATTTTTCATTTGACATGTATAATGAAACAGGAAGTTTTGGACATTTTGTATTATGCCTTATTATTATGACTCTCTATGACTTGTATTTATAGAGGGAGAAATCCTCCCCCCTAGAAAAAACCCAACCATAATACTGTGCGGGAATAGTCTGGAAAACATGAGGACCCCTGGTGTCACATGTAACGTTACACGCCACCGTGCGGTGCGCTATACGTCATACTCGGCTAATAGCTCACAATTAGCAAGCTGTCAACACAAATTTTCATGATTTCCTTCAACGCGGAAGTTACTAGCTCGCGGGGTTCCAACTTTATCGTTTTACTCTTCACTACAAGAACAACGACGAATTTAACACGACTCCATGAACGCGAGAGCGTAGCGTCAGCGTTACGAACAAGGCTGGATGACAGTTAACATAGCTACGCTAACATTAGCGCTAGCCGCTACGCACACAGATCTGGGCCTAATTAAGATGACTATTACAACGCGTCATCTTACGGGCGATTACTAATGTCATTATCTCGGTCTTGGGGGGGACAATTGTCAAGTTAAAATCGACCAAGCCACAAAATGACACGGAGCACGCAGCTAATGCTAAATACCTTCACTCCTAGCGTAGCATTTGAACTACTAGCTTGGTAACCATGAGCGACACTTGTAAGGTAAAGCAACACGGGCATCGGAGAGACTGGCTAATGTCACTTTGAGATTGGCGACAGGCAAGCCGATACTTGGACATAATTGATCATAACATTGGACCTACGTTAAGCTATACTCGTGGGTGTGTGTCCTAAGGAAAGACGGTACAGCGCGGTGGCAACGTAGTTAGCCGTTAGCCAAGTTTCCTTAAAGTGGCTAAGACATTTCACTGGTCGTTTTCCCGGGTTGGAATTGCGTTGGTGAAAACAGCCACATTTTATAAGACGAAACGCTGTCCTTAGACTATACATTGTGGTGTCAAGTTAATATACTCCGAATTAACTTGCGTAAAATAACAACCGTCTTGCGCTACAACGTAACTTAGCATCGTTAACTGAAGTTAGCTACCTAGCTAATTAGTTAGCTAACTATTAGCTAAACAACAGTTACAGGATTATAATCAGTAATCCCAATGACACAGCCCACATCTTTTACCACTTAAATGTATATCTTGTACTCTCGATTGACCGCACATCTTACCCATAATGTCCTATGTCGCTTGGGTTTATCAAACCGTGAAGGTATAAATCAAATATAAATCCTTTCTCTCTCTTCTAGCTTTCCAGAATTTGCTCCTGTAAGCAATATGTCTGCCGGAGACGGAAACGTTACAAAAAATATACCGCCGACTTCCTGCCGCCAGAGGGCGCACCGACCTCACCAAACACACTCCTCACATTTCCCAAGTGAAGGATCGAATATCCCTCATACCACACAAATGTATTCAAACTCATGGATTCATTTTATTTTAATTCCACCTAAATTGAACAGTTCACTCTTGGATATATAATTAAAGTACCATACCAGTTATTTGGGGAGGGCAGGGGGACACGCGACTTTACATTGCAGTCTTCTATCAAAGTCACTGTTTGTCACTCATCACTCCATTTGGCCAACCTTCTAACATGGTTCAGGGTATATGTTGGATCTGCTCATCTCCCTCTGGTTTTGAAATGCTGTGTGTGTCCGTGCGTGTGAACACTGGGTGGGGGCCCCAGTGTTTTTCTCAAAGTGAAAGTGACAGAGTAATACAGGTGAGCTGCATTCCTGGTCAATTTGCTGGGAGCAGGTAGTGGTAAATTATGGCACTATATTGTGATAGAGCACCGTCCTCTGACATGGGCCCTCGAGGGGGCTTGGGGGAGATACACCAGAAAGAACTTTAGGGGGCAATGTTGCACAAATATAATGGAAGTAATGGGGCATTCACTGCTGTCAGGCTGGCTCTTTCTCCTGTTTAGAAAGGGTGTGGGAGGTCAAGTCAACTGTAGCACAACTGAGATACTTTCCCATGATTACAATTTCTTAGCAGACAAGAAGCAACACTGCTCCGGATTAAGCTTCACTCAGCCGAGCCATGAGGGCTGAGAATATAGCAGCCTTCAGCAGGTGTGCTGGCACGGAGATGAATCAAAAGACCTGCAGGATAGCAGTTCTCCCCCTGTATCAAATAACACAAACACTCAGGACCAGATCCAGGCCTGCAGGGCTGTAGCCGGGGCTCATCCAATCTGATTTCACAGGGCCTCCTTTTGTGACTTCTTTACCTTTCTCCGTAGTAGGCCTGCTGAAGCACATCATATGGCATCCTCCACTTTGCAGGGAAGCAGTAATGGAATCATAAGAGCCGAGCAAGGCATGTAACCGAAGGGTTTTAGAGTAGAGTAAGCCAGGGACGCTCTGTAGCCTCACCAACGGCACATAATGTAGATATAATACACACTACAATCAATATCCCCCATAGGTTAGGGTCATCCAAACCCTAGATTCCAAAATTAGATCTAGATGAACAAACAGGAAGACCTCTCCTGCCGACCTCATTAGTGGCCGTGGCCCGTCCAGTCTGAGTCAGCAATA
>CM056836.1:22776880-22779380 GCA_029853015.1 Chelidonichthys spinosus
CGGTCAGAACGTAAAACACATTAACAAGAATTACAAGCATGTCCTACACTATCACTTATGTCTCTGCCCAGACTGATAGCCTCTTACTGGTGTCGTTGCGTAGGTTGCGAATCCGTCCTGGTGTTGGCGACGGTAATTCGTGTCCCGGCGTCAGCGGGAGACGTGACGAGTTGGCTTAGTCCAGGCGAGAGCGGAGCAGGTTTCCTCTCGTTGATCAAACTCGAATAAAGAAAACAGTCCGTGTTTCTTTCTTCCACGGACGGCGATATAATCGCGGCTTGGCGATTAAGTCAGCTTAGTTCAGACAGCGTCTGGTAGCTGGACGGCAGGAACCGGCTTGGTTCCTCTTGTTGCAGCGGTGGCTGCGGGGCCGTGTCCACCTCCTGTTGGTGGACGGGTCGGCTCCCGTGACAACGTGGTGTTGCGATAGAAGCGCTGGAACCAGCGCCCGGGTAGAGCGTAAGAGGAGTAAGAGGGGAAAGAGAGCATTCTCTAGGCGGCTTCGGTTTATAAAGCCCCCCAGGGACCCCCTGGGTAGCTGTTGTGACGTTACATTCCTCACCTGGGTGAGAAGTGAAACTAAAAATGGCGGTTTAGTTTTTAATCTCCTTTGTTCCTTTGTCCTGGCCGCATGTGTAGGCTTTTGTAGGCCGCATTGTGTAGTCCTAACGGTTAGGTCCCCAACAACCTGTATGACAGCACAGGACCCACACGTACTAACATGGAAGAAGCTTGGATTACAGGTAGCTACTCTACTATTTCTTTGCACAGCAGATCGTTCTTTGCTGCTATATTAAGGCTCTGAATTTCAAATGCACCTGTTGATGTTGAATACGGAAACCCAGTCCAAGTCAGTATTGGGGGGTGCCAGCAGAGTAGATGAAGCAAAGAGATCAATATGGCACAATCATTGTACACACTGTAATTGATGAACATGTGGTTTGAGGACTTCCTCTTGACCCTGTAAACCTTTCAGGCTAATTTCAGCCCAATCGAACCGGCTCAATAAGGCCTATTTACTCCAAACGCTTTCATTTCCCTGCGATGGGCCATTGCCACTGGTATTGGAGGATGTTTGCATCTTTATTTTTAGACTTTCAATAAGTAAAACACAGAAGTTAAAGGGCTTCACAGTCCTTGGCTATCAACGGAGATTCTTTTCTATTTACACCACACATAATAATCCTTGAAATACTCAACAACGTCTTCCTCTGCAGAAAATGCACACAGAAATATAAAAAAATAGTCTTCAAATTATTCAGCATTGACTCCGGCTGGGATACTTTAATTAAAGCCGTTTGCTGTTTGCTCTGTAGCTCGTGGAGACTCGCAGCAGCGGGCTCTGATGTAAGGATAGGACACGAGTGGCCATAAAGGTGATGTGTTTGGCTGCGGATGTGCTGGAACACCTAACTACCTCACTACAGGGCTTTCACAGCCTCCCTGCGGCGGCCATAAATCCACCCTGTGATTGGAGAGAGGAGGTAATGAGGGGCCTGGTGCACTATGCAGTCACACACACACACACACACACACACACTCGGCAACCTCTCCGTAAATAACACCACCACTGACCCTGACAGCAGTCAGATCCTCTTGGTCTGCCACAATCACCCCTTCCAGTAAATCTATCTAATTATCTTCGCGGCTGAAGAAGCGAAGAGTCCGTCCTCCAGTCGATCCGCTTTCTGCAGCGTAATAGTTTCTGACAGGACGCAAAATTAACTGAATAAAATTAAGTCTTTTCACCCGCCGTTCTTGGCTTTTCTCCGCAGCTTTAATTGTTGTTTTCAAAAGCGTTGGACGTGTGGAATTGATGGCCACGGAAAACAATTTAGTCCAAGTCGGACAAAAGGCTTTTTAAGTTAACTTCACCAAACAAGGTCTGGGTTTTCTCTGACAGTGTGTCACATAACATGTATTTACGATGTAAAGTGGATTAGCAAATTGCTTCCGTGTCCTTTGACAGGCATGAAACTCGTCTTTCATGTTCTTTACCCTTCGACCAAACCGAACCCCTGCTGACCTTTCGCATGTAGCTGAATGAGAACCTGGATGAAGCTAATTGGCCGTTCCCTTCCACTCTGAAAGCTGCTGATAATTAATCAGAGAGAACAAAAGCCACTACATCGCCACCTAATTACGGGTGAGCGCTTGGCAGGCTCAACACCCAGCATCCTTGTTGGCGCGTTCCTTCTTTTATCTGCACGGTGTGTGTGTGTTTGTGTGTGTGTGTGTGTGTGTGTTTGTGTGTGTGTGTGGATCCTGCCAGCAATTGTTACCTGCAGCTCTCCTTCATTGCATACTTAACAATATCTTTTGATTGCAGCAAGCAAAACATTGTTGTACCATATTTCAGATATTTGGAATCATTTGGCAAAATCGAATTACCTAGTAATTATTATTATTATTATTATTATTATTATTATTATGCGATGTCAACAGAGAGTTTTTCGTAGATAAACAAAATTGTTATTGGGAAATGTTGATGAGATAAGAG
>CM056836.1:22784380-22798592 GCA_029853015.1 Chelidonichthys spinosus
TCAGAAATCGCTGTCAAACAGCTCTTTGAAGAGGACTCCCCCATCTTTACCTGTCACTGTCAAAACAACTCGCTCAACAGATGCTGATTTCATATTGTGTATTTTTCATGAAGTCGGACAGTTATTTCTCAGAGCCCACCAGACATATTTATGTGTTTCACTTTGAGAAAAGAGGGAAGGAACAAATAGCAATTGTCATTCTCTGTGCACATTTTTCTGTACATTTAGACTCTTACAAAGCAAGATGGCACCGTCCTATGGCGACTTGGTGTTGCTCGGTCTGTCAGTATGTTTGTTTGTGCTGTGTTCACGCGTGGATTATGTTTTTGGGATAATCAAGTATGAGAGAATGGCTCTCCTTCACATACGGGACAACATGATCAAATCTGAGCCAAAGCTGAACTTTCACGAAGATGTTTTATTCAGATCTTCGGACACCAGCGGTAAGCCAGCTCAAGGGATTACTGACGCTAACTCCAATGCTAAGCCCCGTCTGAAAACCAGGAAGCGGGGCAAAAGAGCCGGCGTCTTGGTCCGTCTGAGATGGCGACGGCATCGTACTCCACTTCCAAGTGTCTTACTCGCCAATGTCCGATCCCTCGTAAATAAACACGATGAGCTTTCCATCCTCATCAACAGCAGACGAGTGATCGCGGATTGCTCTGTGTTGTGTATTACCGAAACCTGGCTCAACGCTAGCATTCCCGATTCGGCAGTACAACAAGACGGCTTCAGCCTCCACCGAGCTGACCGCACAGAGGCATCTCAGAAGACCAAAGGTGGAGGAGTATGCTTTTACGTGAACCAGAGGTGGTGCACAGACGCAACAGTGATCTCACAGACCTGCTCCACAGTCCTTGAGACACTATCCATTAAGTCTAGACCGTTCTACCTGCCAAGGGACTTTACCTCTATCATACTCATCGCTGTCTATATACACCCAAGCTGCAGCAATGGAACAACTTTCTGCTCTCATCACGGACATTGAAAACTCCTACCTGGACTCGGTGGTGTTGGTTTTAGGCGACTTAAATCATGTCAGCCTGAAACAATCCCTGCCCAGGCTAAAACAGCACATCCGGGTGCCCACCAGGTATGATAAGATTTTGGATCAATGCTACTGTGCGATTGCCAATGCCTATCATGCAGTGGCTTGGGCTCCTCTTGGACAGTCAGACCACAATACCATCTTTCTAATACCTGCCTACAAGCAGAAATTAAAAACTGTTAAGCCAACTACTAAGGTGGTGTAGAAGAAAATGTGTTACCTTCCAATTTGTTTTGTTTAAATGTTACTTCCTCTCGGGAACCTCAAATGTCTTGCTGAGCTGCATTCATTGTATGTAAGCCTTGTCATGTTAATGATGAGACCCTCTGATCTGTCCCCCTTCCTGGACCGTCTCCGAAACACCTTCATCCCACATACTTGATCAAGGCCTTCATGAATGGCCCCTGTTGTGACACTATGTAGAAAGAACCCAGCTGTTCCGAGGAAGTCACACCTTTATGTTGTCTCAGGACGTCTCTCCCACTTGGGAGAGACGCGTATTGAATCTATGTAAATCCACTGTTTAGACCTGCCCCTTTGGTTCTGTGTATAAGGTCATCGCTCACGCCACATACGGCAGAATAGACTGTGTGGCAACTGCGACATTGCTCTTTCTCCACTGTCAGTGATTAAACCTCATTTGAACCAGCCACCGAATTGGACCTGAAGAGTTTTCTTCCACAATATGGCGTTGTCGGCATCTCGCTAACCCTGGGCTAGAGGACGTCTGGACTGGAGCCAGTGATTTTGAATATTAGCAATCGGCGCCAAATTCAAAGGGTAAAAGAAGCCTCTTGTAAAATTCCTAACTTTTGCTGATATTCACAATGCCCTGTCTCAGGTCCGGATCTTCCATAGACCCAGGTAACGCGATTTAAATTTTCAAATAGCAGCAGTTGACTGCAGGCTGTTCTGGTGAGTTTTAAGAAAAACAAAGGCCTTATGTAGTATAATAACAGATTGCATGGTGGAATTCTCCATCACCTTATGGGTTTGAGTTTTTCTCGGTGTAACAGATTATTATATGAGGTGGATGATATTGTTATGGAGTAACCAGGCTTCCATACATATTGTCATAATTGGTAGCATAATGACAGTTTGCATGATGGAATACTCCGTGACCTTATGTGTCTGAGTGTTTCTCTATGTGAGAGATTGTTATGTGAGGTAGACAATTTTAGTGGAGTGAATCAGTCTGACACTATATTGTCATAATTCCTAAACTTGGTAGCATAATGACAGTTTGCATGATGGAATTCTCCGTGACCTCATGGGTCTGAGAGTTTCTCTATGTGAGAGATTGTTATGTGAGGTCGACGATATTTCAGTGGGGTAGCCAGTCCGCCACTCATATTGTTTTAAATCCTATTGGTAGCATAATGACAGTTTGCATTGTGAAATTCTCCGTGACTTTATGGGTCTGAGAGTTTCTCTATGTGAGAGATTGTTATGTGAGGTCGACGATATTTCAGTGGGGTAGCCAGTCCGCCACTCATATTGTTTTAAATCCTATTGGTAGCATAATGACAGTTTGCATTGTGAAATTCTCCGTGACCTTATGGGTCTGAGTGTTTCTCTATGTGAGAGATTGTTATGTGAGGTTGACGATATCTAAGTGGGGTAGCCAGTCCGCCACTCATGTCATCGTAATTCCTACTTGGAAATGTAATGACGATTTGCATGGTGAAATTCTCTGTAATCTTATGGATTTCAGTGGTTCTCTTTTTAAAAGATTGTTATATTGAATGAATGACATGTGTTTAACCGGTTTGAAAGTTGTATGAGCTCATTGTAACATCTTGTTTGTCAATGTTGTGTGTTTGTGTTTTGCTGTGATTTAAGGCCTGCTGCGGCCATAAATATGTTGTTTTCTTACTATAAGAAATTATTGCTAGAATTAAGTAGTTGTTCAGGAGGTTACAATTGAACACAACATTCCAGCTCTAGTTCCTTATCCATTAGTTAATAGCCTTTTGATCACTGTGATTCACGACTGCTGTTTTGCGATAAACCACGTGGCTAAGAGCACTTCATTTTCATGTAAATACAATTTTTTCTTCACTGTGTAATATCACTTCTTTAACTAGTTGGGTTGTGTGTCTGTTTTAATTAATTTTCCCCAACCTACTTTAGTTTTCTTTTCAAATACGTTATATTCTATTTTTTTATTTCTTGTTACTCAAGACTGTTAGTAACTTGCTCTTTATCCCTTCTCTAACTAGTTGGTTTGTCTCTCTGTTTTAATTAGTTTCCCCTCTTTTGTTCTTTACTATAGTTAAATTATTGGTTCTTTTAGTATTCTGGCTTCTCTTTAGCCTGTTGATTTGTTTATTTTTTTAATTTACTTCACCCTACCTACATTCTATTATTTTAGTATTTTTTGTAAATATTTCATTTTTTCAATTTTATGATTGTACTGTATGATTGATACTGTACCTTATCCTTCTAGTATTATCATTTCTTTTGAGCCGGTTGTTTCTGTATCAATTAATTTGCCCCCTTTTATTTTTTGTCAAAATATTGTTCTCAATATTTAGTACTATTATTATTTTCTCGTTTATCATTTTATAATATTTTTGTTTCAATTGTATTTTTATTTTCACTGTATTTCATTTTTATCTTTATTATAATTTTTTTCATTTTCGCCTGGTTTTTGCCTGGAATGCTCTATACAAATCTGCCACCCTATTGAATGGAGTTAAACTGAGAGAGTGTTCACAGACACCAGGATGAACGCATTCACAGTAGCGTTCATCAGGCAGAAATACAGTACTTTCAGTTTACGTTCTTCCCAAAATATAAACGAGTTCAAGAACTATCATTCAATGAACAGGTTCAGGCACAACACTGTTTAGCAGTATTGCTTCTGTAACTAGTTGGTTGTCTGTCCATTTTAATCCATTTTCAGCAACCTACCTGTTGCTATTTTAGTTTTTTTTGTAAATACATTATTTTTCTATTTTATTACTTCAGGTTTCACATACTATTAGTACCTTGTCCTTTAAGTATTATTGTTTATATTAACTAGTTTGCAGGGTTTGTTTTTTCTCTATATGAATTAATTTTTACCTTTTGTTAATATTAGTTTTTTTTATTTTTTAAATGTATTATTTTCATTTTTAAATTTCTCGTTAATAGTTATGTTGGTTTTAATTTTTATTTCATCTTATTTTAGTGTTTCATTATTATTTTCGCTTGTACATTTTTATTCTATTTTTTTCTCTCTTCTAAAAAAAAAAAAAAAGAAAAAAAAGAGGGATAAATTAACTGAATTATATGACTTGCCATCAATCCTAAAGACTTAAATTGTAACTTGAAACATTGAATTGTCCTCTGAGGTTGTAAACACAGTAGGCGTCTCGGACATCACTAAACAAAACCCAGTAAGTGCTCCAATGACAGTGGAATTAGGCCCCCTATATGGAGAACATGCTTTTCTAACGGCTACTGATACCCCTCTGAACTTACTGGGTCGTGATTTATTATGTCAATTCTGACTGCACCATTAATGCACCCCTTATGAGGTATATCTTGATGTACCTGATGCTAATGTTAATACTGTGTTTTCTATGCTACAACAGGTCTCCCGATCAGTGACCTATGCTTGACAGTTGCCCTCTCCTCAACTTTCTTTAAAACTTCAAACAATCTATAACCATATAACCAAACAGCCCACTTCTCCTTTCCTTTCTTGGCTGATTTCTGAAATATCTGACTATTCGCTCTGATTTCCCTCACTCCATTGTCTAGCTCATCACGATGCAGTTCCAAATTCTGAGTATACTCAAAAAGCTGAGCAAGATGAAAGGGCAACCTCCCTCCTGCATGTTAATGATAGTGATTTCAGAAGGATGACGGTGTTCCCCATATCGCAGTAGCTACTGCTAACTAAAACGACACCTTGGAGCTGGGCAAGATGGAAAAGTTATTCCAATGTTGTAATGACAAAACATTTTGTGATACTGTAGCCAGTTACCCACTGTACAAGGTTGGCTCTTTGGGGTACATCCTGTGTGTCTCTTTTGATCCACAACCTGTTATCTTTTCAACTCTGTCACAGACAGAACCACACCTAGCCCCCCCCAGCCTATTTCTCCATCCACAACCTCCTTCCATCTTCATCCCAGATCCCTCCTGCTTTGTGTTCCTCCCACCCTAATGATGTGGGACTGATTCTTTCTACTTCTAGTGTAAAAATAAATTAATGTCAACCCAGATAAACCACTCCCAAAGAAACGCCAGTATCCCCTTAAACTTGACGCAGAACTTGGAATTGCACCTGTGATAGAGTCCCTGTTAGAACAAGGCATAAAACTACCTACCTCCAGCCTCTGTAACACTCCAATTTTCCCATACAAAAAAACAAACAAACAAACAAACAAATAAGACAAGTTATAAGACCTCGGTGCAGTTAATGAACCCTATTTTTCCTGTAGTCACAGATCCAACCACTATCCACTCCTCCTGTTCTGTTCATCCCAGATCCCAGTTTTTTTATTATTTTTTTATTTCAGTCTCGCTGTAGAAACGACCTCCTCCATGGTACTGAGATCTCCACTAAACACTATTT
This sequence comes from Chelidonichthys spinosus, assembly GCA_029853015.1. Lineage (NCBI taxonomy): Eukaryota > Metazoa > Chordata > Actinopteri > Perciformes > Triglidae > Chelidonichthys > Chelidonichthys spinosus. The sequence goes on from CM056836.1 coordinate 22,789,999, forward strand.
GCCCCCCACTCTGTCTCCCATGTTGTCTTCTGCTCTGAAAGCAACATTTTTTCCTCCTCTAGACAGACTTGTTATGAGTTCACCCTTCTTTCCTAACCTTACTATTGAGCGCTGATCACCTCTTAACTCTATTTCCCTCCTTCCTTCCCTAATTGATGGCAAGCCATATAGTTGTGAAAGCTGATCTTAGTTGAGTTATTTTTGTCTGTAGATGGTAGCTCATACCGCTCTCCCACTGGAGCACTTGACTGGAACCCTATGAAATCTGTTTACATTTTTCAAGATTCCTTTTATTTTCCCAAATTCCGTGCTCTCCGTTTTAATTTTCTAAATCCCGGTTCCTGTTTAATTTTTCTAAATTCTTTTTTTCCATTTTATTGTTTTCCCCTTAATTCCATGCTTTCTGTTTTCCATTTTTCGGACTTCTGTGTTTTCCGTTTAAATGTTTCTAAATTTTGTTTTCCGTTCTCATTTTTCAAAATTCTGTTTTCCGTTTTATTTTTGAAATTCTTTTTTCCGTTTTCATTTATAGTAATTCAGTATATTACAATTTTATAGCATTTATTTTTTTTTTTCATCAAATAGTGTGTAATCGTGTCGGTGATAGATCAAAATAAAGACATTTCTAGCAGCCCCCTGCCCCTGACTTTTGCTGTGTCTAAAATCAGCGTATCTGTCAGTCCACTCGTTGCTATTTATGTTTCACTTTTCAGACATACTGAATGAGGCGTTGTTCCCGTTGATTACACAACGTTTAACCCCCCCCCCCCCCTTTCCCTTTTCTTTCAGCTTAGATATGGTAACAAACTCTTATAATGCTCAAGAAAACATTGATTTTCAGATTTTGACAAATTCCACGAAATTCCACGTTTTACAGGTATTCTTGTCAGATTCTGCGTTTTAGTCTATGTGCATTGTGGGAATCAGAGAGCCCTACACGTGACTCAGGTTATGCAATTGGTCCCCTATTTGAGATCCTAGAATCTCACCCACCCCCTCCCATCCCCAATGCTCAGCCCCACAAGCTGAGTTCTTTGCTTTAACGTGGCTACGTTACAAGCTGCCCCCGACACCTCTGAGCGCTCTGCCTGGTTGTGTTGTTTTATGAATTGTGGAGTTCCTGCGACGGCCGCGCATTAGCCACACATTTCCTGCTTCCTCAACTTCTTTGTGCGACACATAGTGTGACTCACAGGAGCAAATGGGGAATGATTGCTGTAATAAGCAGATTTACGTTGCTCCTGTTACGTCCCTATATTCAAACAATTTTGTCGACACAAACCAAGAAGAGCATTCCCCCCGTGAGGACTCCTTTGTAAATATGCTGATTGACTTTGTACAAAGTCATATGTTCACATGTTATTGTTATTGTTTTGTTATTTTTAATCATATGTTTTCAACATAGACTGAATTTTTTGCAAACAGAAAAGCAGACACCACAACAGTGACTACTCTGCTCCTCAGAGACATTGTCTGCCTGTTTGGGATCCCCCGCTGCATTAACAGCGACGAGGACACCCATTTCAACAACTCTATCACACGAGAACTCTGCAAGGAACTGTGTTCTTCTGTCTAAGCTCTGCACTAACAGGTGATCGCAGCCCACACGCCTCCCACTGACGGGAACTATCACAACCTTCAGCCTGGTGATTTCAACCCTGAAGCAGTTCAAGCAAAGGAACGCTCTCCAGCCCAGGTGGACCGGCCCATCTCAAATACTGCTGACCAACAACACTGTCATGAAGTGTGTGACACCCCACAAGGATCCACTCTTCACACCAGTGAAGATCAACAGCTCAGCAGGATGCCAACATGGACCAGTGAAGATCAACAGCCCAGCAGGATGTCAACATGGACCAGTGATGATCAACAGCCCAGCAGGAGAACAACCGGGAACGGTGCTGTTCTGACCAGATGCTGATGAACGACACCAACATGGCTGCTGCTTGTGACCGGATTATCACTTCTGTGGCTCCTTTGCAGTACCAGTATTAAGCAATGGGGACAGAAGGTTGCTTTGGAAAATCCGCTTCTTAATACTGCAGCTATGGAGCCACCAGAAAGAAGCATATCAGGGATAGTTCATCCCTCCTCAAATGCAGTCTCCAGCCTTCGTCAGAAACAGGAAACTGGACCAAAATACAATCTCGACACATGACCAAATTATTTCTACAAACACTTATCAACTTGCCTAGAATGATAGCTGACCAAAGCTTCAATTCTAACCATAACTGTTACACATGTGGATTCATCCCACATAATACTGATGAACTCTTCCCACTGATGACTCTGCCCATTTCCGAATGTGACACGTGCCATATACTTCACCGGAATACACACACATCTCACACCCATGAACTTTCTCCAGTTTTCACCTGAAATTAGAACTTTATCCTGCAAAATATCCATAAACAAGTGTCAGGCGTGCATGGATGCCCCTGCTACCATCCCTCTTAGTGTAGTTCCAGGACCATTACAATTGTGTATTAAAGGCACCGGAAGTGGACATGACACAAATTTCATATTGTCACTTTGTGCTTTCCTCCGTGACCAAGGACTTTAATAATTTGGACTTCAACCTCTTCTACGCCTCCTGCCTACAGCTTTAGACTATCTTTTAGCATCCCAGAGTGGTACTTGTGCAGTGATTTGTGTTGAATGTTGTACTTATGTGTCAGATTATAATGCTAGCCTTTCTGATGTCATTTCACATGTTAAACACATTGCTGATGAAGTGCACAACAGCGATATTACTAGCCCTTTTGAATGGTTGGAAACACTCATTGGCCGTTGGGGTACAAATATAGTTCAATATAATATAGTTGAAAGATTATCCTTGTAAATCAGTCTTTGCTGCCCTTAAATAGGCATTGGATGATCATTAGAATAATCATAATTATTATGATTATTCTGGCCAAAATAACTGGATTCACACCTTCATCCCACATACTTGATCAAGGCCTTCATGAATGGCCCCTGTTGTGACACTATCTAGCAAGAACCCAGCTGTTCCGAGGAAGTCACACCTTTATGTTGTCTCAGGACGTCTCTCCCACTTGGGAGAGACGCGTATTGAATCTATGTAAATCCACTGTTTAGACCTGCCCCTTTGGTTCTGTGTATAAGGTCATCGCTCACGCCACATAGGGCAGAATAGACTGTGTGGCAACTGCGACATTGCTCTTTCTCCACTGTCAGTGATTAAACCTCATTTGAACCAGCCACCGAATTGGACCTGAAGAGTTTTCTTCCACAGTGGTAAAACAATGGTCCACTCCAGCAATTGAAGCAATGAAAGACAGTTTTGACAATACAGACTGGTCTGTTTTTAAAGATTCATGTAATGATGACCTAGATGAATTTACTGAAGTGGTAAATGCTTATATTAACTTCACTGAAAATGTATGTGTGCCTACTAAGACTGTTACTGTGTATAGCAATAACAAACCATGGTTTAGCAGAGAAATAAAAAAACTCCAAAAGTATTGCCTTTAAGAGTGGGGACAGAGACCTATATAAAGTAGCTAAGTATACATTTGAGAAAGCTGTCACTAAGGCTAAGACGGACTACAGACGCAAGCTTGAGAACAAACTTAGTAGCAATGACAGCAGAGGAGTGTGGGAAGGCTTGAAACAAATTACTAGCTACACAAGCACAACACCAGGGGTCAGTGATGACTATCCTGGGGTCCGTTTCACAAAGCAGGGGTCCGTTTCACAAAGCAGGTTTAGTGAAAACCTTGAGTTAGTTAACCCTGAGATGAGGGAAACTCTGGTTTTTCGGTTTCACAAAGCTAGTTCAGCATAAATCTGGGTCAGTTACCCGGGTAACATGCTCCGTGAAACTAACCTGCTCGCTAGCAGGTTTGCTTCAACAAACCTTGAGTTTCTCCCTACATGTCTCCGCCTTTTTCCGGAATCTGAACCAACTCTGAAAAAAATGTGCCGTCCTTTCATCGCCAACCTAATCGATATGGAAATAAAAGTGATTCTAGCAGCTTTGCGTCGGGAGAGGATTTTGATTACCTTTCCTTTCAATCACATTAGATATTATCTAAACAATATTCTCCGACATTTTCAACATTTCATATCGCGGACATAATCCGCAACCAGATTCTTTGCGGAGGTAGTGTTTTTGCGAACGGGAGATTTATGAAATGTTTAAGTACATTCCTGTGTTGAAATACCTGCTTATATTTACTGTTTAATATGTGAAATATGATTAAAATCATATGCCTTAGTCAACGTATTTGCGCAATATTCTTATGCTTAATTTTCAACTGAAGCCACTTTCTTTCTGTGCCTGGGGGGATTACACCCAATAAAAATAATAATTTATGTGTTGCGCTACTTTGTGATTTACGGGGATTGAACCGCTGTTGCCAGCACTGTGGGCGGCGTTGCTAACCATTACACCACCGTGACGATGTAAAACTCTGAAAATAAACACTTTTTACCTTTAGATCAATAGACTGTTTCATTCAGTTATACACATTAGATCGGGCAGTAAATGTCTGCCACGCCAACTATCGCTACTTTGCTGCAGTTACGGTGCTCCGCTTTCTCAGGATGAGCTCATTTTCTACATAAACACTCAGTAATATCTAATGACGCTCTCCCGGTTGCCATGGTGAATCGTAGTATCGGAGCTCCATTGATGATGGCTTTGTAGAGTCGGCAGGCACGCGTGTAACTCAGAGTTTACATACTCAGAGTTGAGTGAACTAATTCAAAACCGCTGTTCTGAAACCGAAAACTCAGAGTTTCCCATCTCAGAGTTGTTCAACTCAGAGTTCAGGGTTAGGTTCAGAGTTTGTTGAACCTGCTTTGTGAAACGGGCCCCTGAACTACCTGATAGCCTTAACGAGTTTTACTGTCGTTTTGACCAAAGTAATGCCAGTCACCTCACACAGCCAAGAGGGGGCAACCCCGCCAGCCCCCCTATTGTCATTGAAGAGGACGAGGTTAGACTGTTACTTAGGAAACAAAAGTGCAGGAAAGCTGCGGGCCTTGACCTGGTATCTTCTGCCACCATTAAGCACTGCGCAGTTGAGTTGGCTCCAGTGCTCACACATATCTTTAACTGGTCACTAAGAGAATGTAGAGTCCCTGACTGTTATAAGTCTGCTGTCATAGTGCCTGTGCCTAAAAAGTCCAAAATCACTTGCCTGAATGACTACAGACCGGTAGCCTTAACTTCGGGGGTGATTAAATTATTTGAATGCATTGTATGCACCTACCTGTCCAGGGTAGTGAGCCTAGACCCCCACCAGTTTGCATACAGGGCAAACAGGTCCGTTGATGATGCTGTGTCCCTATGTATCCACTCTGTTCTTCAGCACCTAGAGTCCCAAGGCAACTACAGTATGCCAAGATTCTTTTTATAGATTATAGCTCTGCTTTTAACACAATTTTACCTATCAAACTTTTTAAACAACTTCAACAGATGAGTGTGCATGACTCTCTCTGCCATTGGATCCTGGATTTTCTGCTGCACAGGAAACAAGTGGTAAGGGTAACAAAACCTCTGGGGTCAAATACAACAGCACGGGCGCCCCTCAGGGGTGTGTCTTATCCCCCCTATTGTACTCACTGTACACCAATGATTGTGTATCACACATTGACTCTGTCAAAATGTACAAATTTGCAGACGACACAACATTGGTAGGGCTCATCTCTAAGGATGATGATGATGTGGCCTACAGGAAAGAGGTACTCACATTAGTGGAATGGTGTTCCCACCACAATTTAGAATTAAATGTTTTAAAGACCAAAGAAATGGTAATAGACTTTCGCCGTAAGGGGCTAGTCTCCCAGCCCCTGGCCATCAATGGAGTTGAAGTAGAACGGGTGGACAGCTTCAGGTTCTTAGGGACCATAGTCTCATCCTCAATGAAATGGGGTGACAACCTGAGCTGCATCACTAAAAAAGCCCACCAAAGGCTCTTTTTTATCCGGCAATTGAGAAAATTTGGGGTGGCCTGCAAGGGGATGTTGCAATTCTATCGTGCCACTATTGAAAGTAGCCTGTCCAGAACAGGCTACAGCTAGACAGGATAGTCCACACGGCCGAGGAGATCATAGGTTGCAAACTCACCCCCTTACCAGAAATCTACAAGGCCCACATGCAACGAAAGGGCATGAAAATCCTGCTGGATGTAACTCACCCTGCCAACCATCTCCTTAGGATCCTCCCATCAGGAAGAAGGCTGAGGGCTATTAATTCAAAGACCTCCCGCTTTTTAAAGAGCACATACTGTAGTGCAATTAGATTTTTAAATAGCTCTCCATCCTTGCACCAATACCTCATGGAGGTAGATCAATCCAATATAGGTCTTAGTGTGTTTTTTCAAGTAACATGTTTTAAACTGTTTTAAACTGTAACCATGCTATTTTGCCACTGTATTACAGCCTGTTACATTTGCACTTTTGGTAGTGAACTTAAAACCTGCACTTTAGGAGAACCTCCACTTAAGTCACATTGACATTTTTGACTCTTGCCTATGTAGGGATGAGCCATGAAGGAACGAATGAATGTACCTTGTTCTATGTCTATGTATTAGGCTGCCTAGTTTTTGTGTTGTTCTTGTCTTGTCTGTTTTATAGAGCACACTTCAGCAAATTCCTAATAACTTCTGTTGTTTGGCAATTAAAGTATTGAATCTTGAATCTTGAAAAGATTTGGACAAATGTGAAGCAACAAAGGCTGTGTTTATTTATCTTTTGGTCTGGTCAATTCCAATCTCTTTCAAAATCCATAACTCTACCTACAGACTTCCTGTTATGAATAGTAGGATCTAATCTAACCACAGAATACAGAGCGTTGCAGGAATGAGTGCGAAAGCTCAGAAATGAGTGAGCAGATTTGCATGGCTGGGTCTTTGGGCTTTCGATGTCTGTAATAAAGTCTGTGGATAGCGAAAGCTTAAGAGATTTGAGCGATTTTGTTCTACGATACAGCGCACGTCGTGAATGTCTGTAGCTCTTACGTGTCTAAATGAGTTCTTTTAGAGACAGACATTAGCTTTGCACTTCTGCCGATTCAAAAACTGTTAATTTGTGAAAATGATCCTAATCTGATCAAAATATGTAAACTTGAGTTTATTTTCGGCAATAATTCAAAATCCACTGTTAGAGCCATTTTTTGGTCATATGTGTTTATTTTTGTATTGTTTATTTCCTGGAGGCCTGCTCTGCACTGTGAGGTGTAGGAAGTATTAAATACAACAACAGGACTCAGCAGGTGTGCTGCTGACGGGAAGAGCAATCAGTGTTTTGATCATCGTCATTGTCGCCTTTGTTTATGCGTTGTGGCAAATATGTGAGCTTTTTGTGTTGTTTTGTATGCACAGTTTGGTAGGGCGCGTACTGTCAAGAGTGCAAGTCTATGAATAAATGTTATGATTGCAAAAGACATAGATAGTAGCGGAAAGGCCATCGCACGGAGGCAGAGTCAACGCTGGAGCAACGCCGGAGTCAAAGCCGGAGTCAAAGCCGGAGTCCGAGCTCTGCCGAGCCGCACGGAAGACATCAACTACAGCCGTGTTTCCCGGAGTGACACCGATCATCAGCTGATTCATCCGCTACCACAGCACCATCTCACGGTGCCCACCGCTTGCATGAAGGTATGAGCAGTAGCACTACCAGCTTCATGGCCATAATAAAAATAAATAAAAAAGTGTTGCTGCTTTGCGAGGGTAATCTCAGTGCATTGGTCACTAATGACAATGATGATCGCATCATAAGAACCAACTTTTCTCATCGAGTGCATATTGGATTTCATTGTGGAACACTGTATCAAAAGAGGACATTATGGACGGTAAATCTGATGATCCGCTGCCACTGCTTCTAGTGAAGTGGGAAATTCAAATGAAACACACTTGGGTAAAGGCAAAAGAGCTGTTAAATTGACACCAACGGCTTTTGTTGAAAAATGTGAAAGGTTACAAAACGTAAGAAAAGATCAACTAAACAAGGTAAACAAATCTGAGAAAGGTAACTGAAGAGCATATACATGAAATCAGTGTTGCAGTGGAAAAAATGTTTTGTTTGAGTGAAGAACAAAATACATGGTTTGCTGCAAAAATGTTGGTTGAAAATGGTTTCATTGATGATGTTAAACAATGGTTGAGAAATAATGAAAATGGTGGTGATGTGGTCGATGATGTTCATCCTGATGATAGTATATGTTGCCAGTAAATGTTCTCACCAAAAAAGCATATGCAGTGGTAAAAGCAGCAATAAAAGTGGTCAAACAACAGCATCTGCTCGCATTAAAGCCGAGGCAGAAAAGGCTGCACTTGATCTGCAGCGTTAAAGGAAAAACATGCTCTGGAGAAGCAAGAAGCACGCGTAACAGAAACTCAGCCTGACTGAATTAACACAGCTGAAACTTGGACCTCTTGGACCAAAATATCTCCCTCTCTCTCTCCTGTTTTTCATATCTATCCACTGCTAATAAAATGCATCTATGCCTGAAAAAATCGTAAAATAAAATTACAACAGCTCGTGCTGGTCTCGCACCTCGGCAGCCTGTTGTCCGTGTCCGTGGAGAAACGCGCAACTTTGCCGCGAGCTGGAACCGGAGTTGGGGC
>CM056836.1:22798692-22873692 GCA_029853015.1 Chelidonichthys spinosus
GGTCATAGCTAATCTGGATTATCATACCTCGAAAACTAATAGTCACAGGTCTGTCAGTCGGTTGTCCAGGTTCATCATAACTGAGGCGTAGGACAGGTTTCACTTTCCTTTTTGCAGTAGGTTCACGGCGAGAGTCAGCATCCACAACCGAGGTGCTAGGGATAGGGACGTCTCCCTCGTCTAGCTCTGTGTCCACCACAGAGTCTCGGCGTGTCTGTGGACTTTCTTCCATTTGCTCCTCTGCTGCTGGAAGTTCATCCGCTGGTTCCTCCGCTTCAGGTAAGTCATTGACAAGATGATCTCTCACGGGTCTGTCGTGCAGGACCGGAGCATCCCTTTTTTCAGCCTCATTGCTCTGAGAGTCTACAGGGGCACGAAGTGTCAGTGGAGGTAAGAAGTAGACATACATTTACATTACATTACATTTAGGTCATTTAGCAGACGCTTTTGTCCAAAGCGACTTACAATAAGTACATTTGTCAAAAGAAGGAAACAAAGAAACCACGACGTATCATTGCCGATAAAGTAAGAGCTAAAAATAGAACAAGTGTTAGGTCCTCATCTGAGTAAAGTAGTACTTCAAGAGCAACAGTGCTAAGATCAGAGTGCTATAGGTAAGGTTTTTTTTTTTTTTTTTTTTTTTTTTTGTTTGTTTTTGTTTTTTTTTTTTGTTTTTTGGGGGGGGGGGTGTCGAGGGAGGGTGCTAGTGGGTCATTCTATGTAGAGTCAAGGTGAAGTCTGAACAGGTGAGTCTTGAGCCTTTTTCGGAAGATGGCAAATGACTCTGCTGTCCTGACATTGGTCGGGAGTTCGTTCCACCACTGAGGCGCCAGAACAGAGAAGAGTCTGGACTTTGCTGAGCGACATTTGCTTGATTTCAGCGATGGTGGTACCAGCCGGCCAGCTGAAGTAGAAGAGCGAAGTGCTCGCTTCGGGGCATGAGGTTTGACCAGTGTTTGAAGGTAGAAGGGTGCCGTTCCATTGATGGCCCTGAAGGCCAGTGTCATCGTCTTGAATTGGATGCGTGCTGCAACAGGGAGCCAGTGGAGGTCACGGAGGAGGGGGGTCGTGTGGGAGAATTTGGGTAGATTGAAGATAAGGCGTGCTGCGGCATTCTGGATACGCTGTAATGGTTTAATCGCAGAGGCCGGGAGTCCGGCCAGGAGAGAGTTGCAGTAGTCAAGGCGGGAGATGACCAGTGCTTGGACCAAGAGCTGCGTTGCATCCTTTGTGAGGAGGGTCCGAATCCTGCGGATATTGTAGAGGGCGAATCTGCAGGATCGGGCCACAGCAGTGATGTTGGGGGTGCAGGATAGTTGGTCATCGAGGATTACACCCAGGTTCCTCGCAGTTGAGGAAGGTAATACTGTGATGCCCTCGACAGTGACCGACAGGTCCATGCGAGGGCAGTCTTTCCCTGGGATGAAGAGGAGTTCGGTTTTGTTCAGGTTGAGCTTGAGGTGATGTGCAGTTGTCCAGACAGAGATGTCAGCCAGACAGTTTGAGATGCGAGTTGCAATGTGAGCGTCAGAGGACGGGGGAAAAGAGAGGAACAGCTGGGTGTCATCTGCGTAGCAATGGTAGGAGAATCCATGCGATGTGATAACAGAACCTAGTGATCTGGTGTATAGTGAGAACAGAAGCGGTCCTAATACTGAGCCTTGAGGGACGCCCGTGTCCAGAGAGCAGGGTTTGGACATAGAGCCATTCCATGTGACCTGGAAGGTGCGGTTTGTCAGGTATGATGTAAACCAGGCGAGAGCAGAGTCAGTTATGCCAAGTTCAGCCAGAGTGGAGAGGAGGATTTGGTGGTTGACTGTGTCGAATGCAGCAGATAGGTCGAGGAGAATGAGAACGGAGGAGTGGGACGAGGCTCTGGCGTCTCGCAGGGACTCGGTCACTGTGAGGAGGGCCGTCTCAGTGGAGTGAGCAGTCCTGAATCCTGATTGATTAGGGTCTAGGAGGTTTTTCCGCAAGAGATAGGATGACAGTTGGTTGTAGGAGGCACGTTCCAAGGTTTTAGAGAGGAATGAAAGAAGAGATACAGGTCTGTAGCTTTGAATGTCAGTAGCGTCTAGGGTGGGTTTTTTAAGGAGAGGCTTCACGATAGCGGTCTTAAAATCCGCTGGAATGACACCTGAGGACATGTTCCTCTTCAGACTCTGAGTCATAATCATCTTGGCTTACATGTCTGGTGTTTTGTGTCTGATCTTCGTCTTCACACCTAGTTTGCTGTGCCCTGGTCACCGGTCTCTTGGGCTGTACTGTCCGATCTGATGGAGCACACATTCTCACCAGGTAACCAATGGGTAGCAGGTGGTCTCTGTGTAATGTTTTCACTACACCAGTTCCTCTCTCCGGTTTTACACGATACACAGGAAGATTGGGTAACTTGGCGACCACAACATAGGGTAGGGAGTTCCAGCGATCTTGTAGTTTGTGTTTTCCTGTGATGCCAAGATTGCGAACCAATACCCGGTCTCCTTCCTCCAAGGTCTGATTCCGAACTCTTGTATCATACCGTTTTTTGTTCCGCTCATGGTTCTTGGAAGCTGCATCAGCGGCTAGCTGGTAAGCGTTTTGTAGCTCCTTTCTCATGTTGGCCACATACTGATGATGTTTCAAATCATTCTCTTCCTCGGATCCAATGCCAAAACACAAATCAACTGGTAGCCGCGCCTCTCTTCCAAACATAAGGAAGTAGGGCGAGTACCCAGTGGCATCATTTCTCGTGCTGTTGTAAGCATGCACTAGCTGACTGATATGTTGGCTCCATTTTGGCTTCTGAGCTGGATCAAGCGTGCCAAGCATTGCCAGAAGAGTGCGGTTAAACCGCTCAGGCTGAGGATCACCCTGAGGATGGTAAGGTGATGTTCTGGACTTGCGTACGCCTAGTAGGGTCAAAAGCTCTTTTATGAGTCTGCTCTCAAAATCTCGGCCCTGGTCACTGTGGATGCGGGCAGGCAACCCATAATGCACGAAGAACTTTTCAAAGAGGACTTTGGCTACAGTAAGTGCTTTCTGATCTTTTGTGGGAAATGCTTGAGCATATCTGGTGTAATGATCAGTGACAACTAGCACGTTAGCTATGCCTTTTGAAACTGGCTCAATGGAAAGAAAATCTATGCAGACCAGATCTAGAGGGCCACTACTGGTGATCTGCTGTAAAGGGGCAGCTTTCTGTGGGATAGTTTTCCTAGCTACGCACCTTCCACAGTTCTGGATGTATGTCGCAATTTCAGAGGCCATTTTGGGCCAGTAAAACCGGTCCTTAATGAGCTCTGTGGTTCGGTCTGTACCGAGATGACCAGCATCATCGTGCACTGATTTCAGCACCATCAGCCGATATTTATCAGGTAAGACAAGCTGACTCACTTCTCTCCCAGAGGGTCGTTTGGTGACTCTGAACAGAAGGCCACGCTTTACTTTAAGTTTGGAACTTTCTCTCTGAAGCAAGGTCACGTCTGGGTTAGGATGCTTAGGAGCTAGAGCACCTTGTCCCCGCTCAACTTGAAGCTTCACTACACCTATGACCGGATCAGAGTCTTGAGCTTCTGAGAGCTCCTTTAAGCTCAACTGCTCCAGTGGGCTCATTTCAATCTGAGTAAGACCAGTATACACAGCAGGAATGGCGTCAGGCGAAACACCTAGCTGGTCAACAAATCTGGTGGTGTCTTGGTAGGAACCAGTTGTAGTGATCCTACGACACAGGGCTTTGATGCCAGAGGGAGGTATATCCACCCACCCATCTCCTATCTCCTGCGGACTCCTGGACAATAAGTCAGCATCAATATTTTCCCGGCCGGGCTTGTAGCGGATACTGAAGTCGTAGGTGGAGAGTGCCGCTAACCACCGGTGGCCTGTCGCATTCAACCTGGCCGTCGTCAAGACGTAGGTAAGGGGATTATTGTCTGTTCTTACCGTAAACTTCGCACCATACAAATAGTCATGGAACTTATCGACTGCCCATTTTAGAGCTAGAAATTCTAGCTGATGGACTGGATAGTTCCGCTCGGCTTGACTCAACTTGCGACTGGCAAAAGCGACTGGGCGGATCCCCTCTGGATACTCTTGATTAAGCACAGCTCCCAGCCCGTTTAGACTTGCGTCCACATGCAAGATGTAATGTTTAGCCGGGTCGGCAAAGGCCAAGACCGGTGCATGTGTGAGTTTGTAGACAATGTTCTGAAAGGCTTCATCGCAAGCTGGAGTCCAACGACTACCAAAAGGCTCAGAGACTTGGAAGTAAGTCTCTTTCTTTCCTTTGACAACATCCTTCCTGCTCCTCTGTGCAGGAGGATAACCTTTGGTCAGTTCGGTGAGTGGGCGGACGATAGAGGAATAGCTCTCAATGAACTGCCGATAGTACCCACAAAATCCTAGAAAGGATCTCAGGGACTTCAAGTCGGTGGGTTTCTTCCAGTGGGTCACAGCCCTCACTTTCTCGGGGTCAGTGGCGACTCCAGAGGCCGATACAATGTGCCCTAGAAACTTCACCTGGGGCTGGCAAAATTGACACTTGTCAATGGAAAGTTTGAGGCCACATTCCTCTAGCCTATCCAGAACCTTTAATAGTCGCTCCTCGTGCTCCTCTAGGGTCCTACCAAAAACAATGAGATCATCAAGGTACACGAGAACTTGTATCAGGTTCATGTCTCCGACGGCTTTCTCCATCAACCTTTGGAAGGTTGCAGGAGCGCCAGTGATACCTTGAGGCATTCTCTCAAACTGAAAGAAGCCAAGAGGACAGATAAACGCTGTTTTTTCTTTATCTGCCTCTGACATCTCCACTTGGTAATATCCACTTCTCAAATCCAATACAGAGAACCATTTGCTCCCTGTCAAACAATCCAGTACATCATCTATGCGCGGCATAGTATACTGATCGGGAACAGTTCTGGAGTTCAGCAGCCGATAATCAATGCATATTCGCACTTTGCCACTCTTTTTTCTTACTATGACAATTGGAGATGCATACGGACTCCGCGACTCTTTGATTATTCCCGCCGCCAAAAGTTCCTGAAGATGGCGGCGAACATCTTCAATGTCAGCTGGGGCGATCCTGCGGGATCTCTCCCTGAATGGCCTAGTGTCTCGCAACCTTATGTGGTGAGTCACACCTTTTGCTAGACCGACGTCCCACTCTTCCAATGAGAAGACATTGGCTCTCTCTGCTAGCCCTGTGGCTAACCTGGCTTTCCACGCCTCAGGTATGGGAGAATCCCCAAAGTCAAACAGCTCAGGGTCAATAGACTTCTCTTGGACTGAGGTCTTCTTTAACTCAGTGACCGTGCCTACCAGGTACACTTGGGCCAGCACTGTGCCAGTAGGGACAGCGGTCTCCTTTTGGGACTCATTTCTTAGCAGAAGTTTGAACCCATTGGTATCCATCGCAGACGCTGGCAGTACAACAGGTGGAACCAGTACACCAGCTGGGAGGTTTGCTGCTTCATCTACCTCGACCATCAGGATACTTTTACCCAAGGGCTGCTGCTGCTCCACTTTACAGACAGCATAACGCTCTCCCCCTGGGGGAATGGTGAGAGACCCGGGGCCTTGCCACTTCACCTGACCAACCACGCCCAGTGGTAAGACGCTAGGTGATGAGAGGGGTTCTGGTGTGAGAGTATCTATCCTCAGTGAATGAACCTCACCGTTACCTCTAAACTCTCCACAGTGGGTGAGCAAAGAATGCAGTTTCTTTGAGTTGGTGCCAATAATGGCGGGAACTGGGTCTGGACTCTTTGGGTCGGGGCATACTAGAGCCAAGATAGAGACTGCTCCCTCGGAGTCAGGGGGAAACCCCAACTCAACGGCCACATACCCCTTGTATGGGTAAGTAGAGTCACTCAGGCCCCATATGGCGAGGTCTGTAAGCGGAAGGATGGGCACATCGGGGAGGTGACGGGAGTACCAGCTCTCAAAAATGATGGTGACTCGAGAACCACTGTCTAAAAGAGCTCTACATGGCTGCCCTTCAATGGTCACATTGGCCATCATGGATGGACCAACCAGCCCTTCTGGCAAACCACTGAGTGAAGGTGTGTGCACTGAGCTTTTCCTGACTGAACCAACCCCTTTAGACTCAGCAGAACCTTTTGAAGCCCCCTTCTCCTCCTTACTCTTGCGCAGCGCTCCGAGCAGTCTCTGGATTACTTTGGCTGTGTTCTCTGGGTCTATGCAGTGAGTGGCGATATGGCCGTTCTCGCCACACCGGTAACAGAAAAAACTTTCAGGATCTTTTACAGTGTATGGTTTCGAAGCTTTGCCGTATCTAGCTCCCCCATCTTTCCTTTTTGTATCTGCTGAAGTTGCACCATGTGATACAGACATGACAGTTAACTGGTGTTGTAACTGTTGCACTTGCTGCGTTAACTGCTGGACTTCACTTTCTGTTGCAGTATCTGTACTTTTCTTGGGTGGTTTTTGTGTTAGCTCAGCTTGTGCGTCTTGTCGCTGGTGTGTTAGCTCTTTAAGCTGAGAGCGTAGCTCTTTAATCTCTGTTTTTAACTCTTGAACTTCTGTTGATTTGGTTTTTGTCTCCTCACCAACTTTAACTTGTCTCACTGTTGTGTTTAACTTACGTCGTGCAGTCTCATATTCTTTCTCCTCCCGGATCTCATTCAGGAGCTTCAGAAAGGTAGGGGGTTTCTCCTTCCTTTCTCTTAGTCTCAGCTGTAAAAGCATGATTTCAGATTCAGCAGCGCCCCTTATGAGTTGGTCGATGCGTGCACGATCAGTTCTGTGACTCGGGAGACCTCCTCTTTGCACCACTTTGGTCAGTAAGCGTTCCAACCTTCTCAGGAAGTCTGAGAGCTTTTCTCCTCGCTGTTGGTGGAGACTCCTGAACGCAAAATACAAATCTTCACCAGACTCAGGAGTTCCGAATGCACTTTCCATAGCTTCTACATAACACTCAGGGCTAGCATCAGGATTATTTAGCCGCACAGCCTGGATAATTTCCAGAGCAGGCCCCTTTAAACTCTCTACTATTCTCTTTCGCTTCTCTCTGGCAGAACAGTCACACTCTTCAATCATCAGGCGAGCCTGCTCGAGCCAGTGTTCAACACTCTCCTCACCTGCTGGTATGGGGAGATGACCAGAGAACGTCCGAAGACGTCTAAATGCATTGTTCTCACTGGTAGGTCGCATAGTTTTTTCTAACAGATCTCCAACTGCACGTATGATCGATTCAGGTGAGTTACCCTGTGGAACATCTGTAGACAGCATGGCATGAACATCATTAACTGATTTTCCCTCCTCTTTCATTAGCTTGTTAAGCTTGGCTAAGAAGTCATCAGCCGGACTCTCAGATTCAACAAAGAGGGATATTTTCCAGGCAGGACCCCCATCCAATGTCTGAAGTTGAGATGGTATGCGGTCTGGGTGAACATCTTGACGACATTCACAAAGTACTAGACTATTGCCGGTCTTACGGTCAAGTACTGTCCCTCTTACTTTCACTTTTCCAAAAGCTTTCACTGTCTCAGCAGTCTCTTCAATGGCTGTATGGTCAGTGTCAGCAGGAACGTCATGCAGTACAAAGGCCCGGTTTGGGTCTATGCCTGCCTCAATGCACCAGCTACTAAGCTCAGGTGCTGGCTGAGAAGCTGTCTGAGTAGTCGTCTGAGTAGTCATTACTCTAACCTACTATGTGTAACTGTGAAAGACTGAAACGAAATGCACCTTTAACGGGCAAAAACTAAAAAGATTAAGCATGGGAATATCCCAGCGGTGCCTCCATTTTGTGTAACACCCGTCTCATGTACCTATGGGGCGGGCCTGGGTTAAACTTATGATATTCCCCTTTTTGTTATGCTTAATAAATAAAATATGAATTGAGTAAATGAAAACCACACACAATAGCACTTTAAATGTAAATACTTTTTTAGTTCAAAATAGAAAAATAAAAAATGTGAAATAACCACTTGGGTTCAGTGACAATAAAATTAATATTCAACAGAAATGATACCCGTTTTAAATCACTTTAAATGCTGGCCATCACTGGTTCTTCACACCAAATATCATGAAACATAAAGCGAGCGAATAATGCAATGAACCCACACGCACACACAACAGTCTGGGAAAAGCTACCCCAAAACCCCGTTGCAGGCCTGTTGCGTTGCTCCTGTGCGTTGAGGCCCAAAACACACTGGCCGCTTCGCTCTCTGACAGCAAAATAAAAGGCACGTGCAAATCCACAGTTACTCACGACTCCCGACAACAGTCCGTGCGCTCCCAACAGTCCGTGGGGAAACGGGGGATGAGGGGGAAATGGCGGCTCGCCGGCAGGCGCAGCCGAAACTCGCAGTCCGCTCGTAACGATTCCGTCCGACAGCTCTCGTCCACACCGGAGGGCGCAGATCCTCTTGACAGGGCGCAAAAGTCTGTGTTATCCGGTAACAGTCCGTTCACCTTAAAACAAGAACTTTCAGCCTCTGAAAAAGTCTCAAAACTTTGACGCGGTTGGGCTAACTCGTGTCTCTCCCGTTTTCTTTCCGGAATCACCACAGTCTAAGTCCCTCCCCCTCACGTCAGACTGCTCCCGCCATTGGCCGGAGTCTCCGAGCTCTGCACAAGCCAATCACAGCAAAGACTTTTGTGATCGACACCTCTTAAAACAAATAATCTTGTGTAAATAACGTACTTACACTTAAACATTGTCTCAGATGAACTTACTCTTTTTTCTTTTAGGACACGACATGAGATGACATGAACTTATACTTTTAACACATACTTCTTGTAGATTTTTAACTTTTTTAACCTGTGTATTTTAACCATATTTATGCAGTTTTAAACACATCAATAAACAATGAACTTCACATGAAGTATGAATCTGTACCTTAGTGTTATCAAAATGCAAATACACCCATTACTTTAGCAAGGGCTACACATTCACTGACAAAATAAGTTGTAAAATGAAAAATAAAAATTGGGTTAGGTTTTGGTTATAATTAATGGAGTGGATTAGACCTAGACCTTGGTGGAGGCTAGCAGCTTGACTAGCGAATCAGTGAAGCCCGGAAGTGACGATGGTAAACATACCAGATAACCAGTGGAATCGAAGAAGGTGGTCTAGAGAGGACCGCCTACTTCCGGTTTTCGTGTTTTTTTGGCGCACAATACAGATTAGCGCCGCCTGTTGTTTTGGAGACATTACATCTCGCGCAAGCCGGAACGTATGGCGTCGGCTGTAGTTCCGTTGGTGTGAACCGCCCATGTCGTTGTTCGAGTCGGCCATGTTAAGTAGCCCGACTTCACGAGTTGGGCAGTCGGTGCGGTGTGGACCCGCCTTTATCTGTGTGATGCCTTCAAATGCTCCACACTGAAAGGAGGTCCGTGGTTTTCCCTCGTTGGCGTCACTTTGCTTCTTGATGACTTCCTTCTTCACTTCCATTAGTTTGTTGTTTCGTTTTCTTGGACTGGAAGTTGAATGGTCTTCTTTCTCTGCCTGTTGATCCTCCATTGTGAGTCAGCAGTAATGAAATGTACCTGGTCAAACACTTTAGACTAGAGGGAGCCTGACTCAGCAGTTGGAAGTTACTGATTTCCCATTCCAAGTAAACGCAGCATACTTCAGGAGTAGCTCCACCTGCAGACCAACCGCTGCTGACTGACGGAAGAAGATCAAACTCATTTAGAGTTTAGTGGGAATGTGGCCACAGACACAGAGATCTTATTTCTGGACAAAGCAGCAACAAGCACTTTCATTAGTGGTCACATGATCAACCACCATTGTTTTAACTCACTCTTTGATAGATAGGAATTTAACACAATGAAATAGATGAAAATTTTACGGACTGCCACTTTAATGTAAGTTATTCCCCCTATTGTCGATCAAGTTGGCTCGCTGTGACGCACGGAGCAGGAAACCAAACATCACTGCAGAGACACAATTGAGCGAAAGATTTAAATGACAAAGCCACAAGCTGTCACAATCAGTCTGAATTGCACCGGAAAGCCCCAACAATGTGTTCTCTTCAAACCAATTGAACTGAGATTTTGAAGTGTCCCCCTTCATATTTACCTCCTTTCCAAACGTTCCTTTCTGTTGGCTTGCTCCTGTGCTTCATTGATGTTGTGTATGCCTTAAAAAGGAATACACCGGTTCCATTTTATAGACATTCACATTTCTGGAAAACATTCTGAATGTCATTTTAATTCAAAGCACATTCATGTGGGCTTGAACAAAGCCTGGGCATATAATATGCATACGTAATGCATTGTTCGCAAAAAAAGGTTCCCCTGGGACTCCGAGGTTAGGAATTTGGTATCTGTTGCTTGAAGCAGATTTTAAATCAGCTGCTTATGTAAAAATAAAGAAAGAAAATCTCCATGAATAAGTTATGTAAATTGAAGTTAAAGCAACACTTGAGCGGGGAGTTGCTCTACTCCTCACTTCCAGGGAAATCCGTTGTGTTATTTCTGTCGACTTTAAACACTTCGAGGTCTCCCTCAACACTGAAGTGCTCTCGTTCCAAGAAAAGTATCGGCAAGACCTGCCTGTTACAAAACCGCTGACTTCACGTGTTTGGGAGCACAGAGAGAGGTAGTAGCAAGGTATTAGAAGAATACTCCGTCTCTTCTCTCCACGGAGACTTAAACTAAATTTACTATGTGCCGTGTCTGCCTCAGAGCTACAGCTCCGTCCTCCGAGAGCGGAGCAAGGAAGATGGGAAAAGGGGGGATGAGGCAGAATCGTCGTAATCCTTAACACGGGAAATTGAGATCAACTTTTTTTCACCATAGTGCTTTTTGTTTGAGTGAATTTGTGTGTGAATGTGTATTTATGTGTCTGTTCTTCAGTGCTGTGGCAGCATTAGTGAGACTGTCAGACCCGGACTGCATCGCTGTGACCTGGATAAAGCAGAACAGGAAGAAGCCTAACCTCTGGTTAGTCTCAGCAGGACGGAGTCCAGCAGATCGGTGACAGAGAACAACTGCCGCCGCTGCTTCGCAGTCGGCACAACGGCACGATCGCTCAGCGTGTCAAAGTCTTCTGGTCAGCAGACACACACACACACACACACGCACGCACACTAATGTGATAAGTAAAGAGCACTATCAGGGATTACAATGTGAAATTCAGCAATGACATCACTAACTAATATTCCCAGTAATTATCCATTGTTAGTGGTCTTACTGGGAGTTTAGTGGAGGGCTGATGAGAGTCTGAGCATTACTTTTTTCAATTTGAGATATTTAACATACACTATATTGCCAAAAGTATTCACTCACCTATCCAAATAATATAAATCAGGTGTTCCCATCACTTCCATGGCCACAGGTGTATAAAAGCAAGCACCTAGGCATGCAGACTGTTTCTACAAACGTGTGAAATAATGGGTCGCTCTCAGGAGCTCAGTGAATTCCAGTGTGGTACTGTGATAAGATGCCACCTGTGCAACAAGTCCAGTCATGAAATGTCCTCCATCCTAAATATTCCAGTCAACTGTCAGTGGGATTATAACAAAGTGGAAGAGATTGGGACCGACAGCAACTCAGCCAAGAAGTGGTAGACCATGTAAAATGATGGAGCGGGGTCAGCGGATGCTGAGGCACAGAGGTCACCAACTTTCAATGAGTCGATCACTACAGACCTCCAAACTTCATGTGGCCTTCAGATTAACTCAAGAACAGTGTAGAGAGCTTCATGGAATGGGTTTTCATGGCCGAGCCGCTGCATCCAAGCCATACATCAGCAAGTGCAATGCAAAGCGTCGGATGCAGTGGTGTAAAGCACGCCACCACTTGACTGTAGAGCAGTGGAGACGTTCTCTGGAGGGACCAATCACGCATCTGGCAATCTGATGGACGAGTCTGGGTTTGGTGGTTGCCAGGACAACGGTACTTGTCTGACTGCATTGTGCCACGTGTAAAGTTTGGTGGAGGGGGATTATGGTGTGGGTTGTTTTTCAGGAGCTGGGCTTGGCCCCTTAGTTCCAGTGAAAGGAACTCTGAATGCTTCAGCACACCATGAGATGTTGGACAATTCCATGCTCCCAACTTTGTGGAACAGTTTGGGGATGGCCCCTTCCTGTTCCAACATGACTGTGCACCAGTGCACAAAGCAAGGTCCATAAAGACATGGAGGAGAGAGTTTGGTGTGGATGAACTTGACTGGCCTGCACAGAGTCCTGACCTCAACCCGATAGAAGACCTTTGGGATGAATTAGAGTGGAGACTGAGAGCCAGGCCTTCCCTCCAACATCAGTGTTACCCCTTTTCCACCAACGCGAACCTAGTCCAAGAACCGAGCCAGTGCCCGTGCTGGTTCGCAGTTGGTTCAACTTGCGAACCTTCTGAGAACCTGTTTGCGTTTCCACCGGCTAGAGAGCCCAGAGAGCCACGTCATTACATCACTGTATACGTCTGAGGTTTCCCCGCAGCGCTCATTTCAAGCATAGCAGACACGTCTCTTCAGAAAAAGTGTTTATTTTGGCAAATAACAATAACAATAAAATACTAAAATCACAACATTTTTTAAAGTGTAGAACAGTGTGTGATCAATAGATCAGAGTGTTTGATGTTTAGTCATCTGCAGGTTGGACCTCCGTTCATTATCGCCGATGTCCAACAGCTCTACAAACAACAGAGAACAGCGGTTTCATCACGGACGTGTCCACGACGCTGTGAACACAGATGTTAAGTCACGTTGGTAGTTGGCAACGTTTTTCGAGCCAACGGCAGTCAGAAAGTGACATGCTAACGTTGTTGTTAGCAATATCACGCTAGCTGGCTAGCTACCCGAGGAAGCAAAGCCACTAGTTGCTGCTGGTATGAATGTAATCACTAGCTTGGTAAACTAAACAGAAATGTGTCGTTGGTTTGCAACGAGGTGAAACATTTTAAAAGTGAAACTTACCGGGAACAGTAACGTTAGTAAAACTCCGCAGCAGTGTATTTTGCCCCGTCACCTCGAGCGCTAACCCGGCCCCCTCCCCAGACGTAGGTTTGCGAACGGTTCTAGCCCAGCAAAGAGTTGGGGCCGCTCTGGAACCAGTTTTCCTGGCCGAGAGCCGGCTCTTTGTCTGTGGAAACAGGAAGAACTGGTTCGCGATTGGGCACCGGCTCTAAACCGGCCCTCAAAATGCCTCGGTGGAAAAGGGGCATGGGTGACGTCACAAACACACTTCTGGGAGAATGGGTGGACCAACGTCATATTAAACCCTATGGATTAAGAATGGGATGTAACTTAAGTTCATATGCGAGTCAAGCCAGGTGAGCGAATACTTGTGGCAATATAGTGTATATAATTATTGAATGTTTCAAGTAACCAAGTCGGCCAGCACTTCCTGCAGATACAGTGGCACAGTGTCTCTGAACAGCAGGGTGGCCTAGACCACTGGGAGACCTGGGGCAGCTTGCCTGCACAAACACTGCTTACCTCCACTGCTATTATCCCAGCATCATCCCACAAATAGGCATCCATTTCTGTGGGGGAGGACCAAGCAGGAGGTAAATCAGGCAACAGCAGAGGCCACACACTCTGGAAATAGACTGCTGGCAAATGCTTCCATGCATGGGACGCACACACTTCCACGCTCACCTCTTACAGTAAGGGAGTGCCGGCTAGCTTCCCGGGGGGTAATCAGCTTTCCAGTTTTTATCATGCCAACGGAGCTCATCTTTTCTACAGATGGCTTAGATACACCCGACGCTTTTCACACCAAGATAAAGGCTTGTGATCAGTGTAGTCTGTAGCATGATATGCATTTATTGACTTCCATAGCCAATTATTTTGGCTACGGATTAGGGAGCGTTACTTTTCCTCCCTGGCTTCTCACCCTTTACCATTTCTCAATCCTTCTCCTGGAATCATTATATCAACCTCTCTCACCTAGCGACCCTCGACCCCCCATCGCTCTTCTCTGCCTGGAAACCGCCCCACCCCTTCACGTCTCCTTCCTTCACTTTGTAATCCCGCTGTCTGACCCTACAGCCCCCCCCCCCCATCTTTTTCCCTATTTCCCTCCGTGCTGCGCAACCCTTGATATCCCCCCCCCCCCCCTCATCATTTTCCCTCTCCGCTGCAATCCTTGACTCATTTCCCTAAATCTCTTCCCATCCCTCCACGTCCGCTGTGATCTGGGTGACATTTCAACAGTCACGCCTGTCACGTTACACAGCGGGGGGGCACTGCCCTCCGCGCACAAACCCAGAGAACTGAGGTGCCATTCATATGTGAGCGTAACGCTCATTCAAATGCCGGTGGTCGTGGTGGTGGTGGGGGGCCTTTTATTTGAAAATTCAAAATTCTGCAAGGGCAGAAAGAGAGAGAGAGAGAGAGAGAGAGAGAAGAGAGAGAGAGAGAGTAAGAAGAGCATCTAATTACATGACAGACTTAGCCTCTGGGTCTCTGTGATTGAATAGGGCACCCTTTCCTGATATCACTCCACAAAGCTTTCATAACATCCTACCTCTATCTCTTATGCCCATCATATTTTGCAGCAGTCTGTATGTGTGTGTGTGTGTGTGTGTGTGTGTGGGGGGGGGGGGGTCAGCCTCTTTGGGCCCCACCACCCACCACCACTGCCAATTGTGGGACATGCTTCTCGCGCTGGTCCCCAGCCTCCCCCGGCTGTCTGCCTGGGTTATATTAGCCACCGATATATTGACCGAGGGAATGAGACGAGGCTTGGGTTAGTGTTTTTTATTTTTCCTTCTTTTTTTGCGCTCGTCCTCAGGGGGATAACTAGATGTTACTCACCCGCTGCAGTTGCTTTGCAGTGGATCTTACTTTTTTTTTTTTTTCAGCCACTGGATAACAAGGTTGCCTCTCAGCTGGAGGAACGCTCAGCTTTCTGCTCCGTCTGGCTAAAACAGACAGCAGACTCTGTGGGCGTTCGGCTGCACTCTGCTGCTCCTCTCCGGAGAGATTCTTCAGTGTGTCGGTGGACGGTCTGGTGGGTGTACGTACCGCAAAAAAAAAATAGGCCTCCGCATACATATGCATGTTGCCCCTGAGGAGGTCTAGATTGCTGAATTATTACAGAATTATAGCCTGAGGGGAAACAGGTACTTTGAAATGTTAAATATTTTCTTACATAACTACATTATATATTCCAGAAGCAAACTTTTATTCCTTGACAGATGGATTATTTCCTCAGAAAATGGACTTTTGCGCAAATAATTGACAACCTGCTAGTTTGATCATGCTCTACGTGTCCCCCGTTGCAAAGCATCCGGACATCTGGTGCGTTCGGAAAAATTGGGATGCCAAGCGTCAAACCCATACTGTTGCACCTAACCGGGTTGATTCATACCACTTGCAGGAATTTGTTTGTGAAATTCAGTGTTACGAGGCAATCTTGGCCCTATGAGTAGAGAGCCAGCTGCCGCTACAAATTGCACAAGTCAATCCAAAGCCTTTGCACACAAACATTTCACAGACAAGAACACAGTTTCATCTTCCATTCCCCGTATCTCGCTATCACAGTACAAATCCTTCCGCCTGCTGGTTTTTCTATGGAACTGAGGCACAACTCCGCCTCGCTGGGGGGTCACGCGGGGTCATTTCTGTGGCAAACCTGTTTGGAATTCATTTCAGCAGCGGTACTTCTCGTCACTCGTCGTCAACCTTGCGGTGTTATTTTTTTTCATCCATCTTAAGTTCCTCTTTTTCGCAGCAAGACATGACATTTCCAAACAGGTTTTTAATAAAACATTTTGTATCTGCCACAGAAAGGAGGCTACTAAGCCTGGCAAACCGCTAACCTTGTTTTTTCTGACAGGCGAGCAAAGCTTTGCAGACTGTGACAAGGATGATTGCACAAGAGCCTCAGAGGGAAGCTGTTTATATTTACTCCTCTGTACACTTTTTGCTATTCACACATTTCCACGTCTGCATTTTTGGCCTCTGCCACCTCTCAAGGCTTTCTGTCCTCTCCCTTCATCACATTTTTCTTATTTCTTCTCTCCGTCTTCTGAGGGCTCTCGGGTGTCCTGTCAAAGTCCCCGTCGCTGCTCGGAGAAGAGAACACTGCATCCCTGATGTCGATGACAACAACAACAACAACATAAACAAAGCGCTTTTGCCCTGCACCGAGACATCAATTTAGCCTCATCTTGATTTGGCAGTAATCGTCCAGACTGATGGCTAATCAAAAGCACATCACGCAGTCGGCGTGACAAATAAATTAAAGCCTGCTCGTTCGTGCATTCGTTTCAAAACCGCAGTGTCTTTACTCTGTTCACAAAAAACAAGCCCAGGAATGTGGCGTCACAATAGATTTTTCTGTTAGAAGAGAAAGGAAAATATATAAATATTATTTTAAAAATACATTTTTATCACTGAAAGGGCAACACAATGCGATGGCTTCCTGGGACTTTCTCCAGATCACTAAAGGACAGACTCCAGTGCAGGTATTTTCTGGGCTTGGCTTGGTGTCTGTGTGGCACTGAGGATGTTCTTTTATGAGCTTTGGCATCCGTAGCAGCATGGAATAAATCACAACCAGCAATAGCACGTCAATGGTTATGAAGTTCATCTTTTTGTCATTCCGCTCGGTTCTCACAGAGGACTAAATGTTCCGTTTTCACTCATATTTCAACACGTTTTAGTACGTACAGGGGCATAATAATATCAAGCTCCAATTCTTGTAATACATGTAAATCTGTAAAGCATTTGAAATTATGTTTTTCGGTTTAAATGTGTGGTCCATCAAATGGTTTTATGACAACCCCTCTGATGGAACTCCGGCACTAGTTTCTGGTTCAACACCACAAGTAAAGGGTCTATACTCTGTCTCTGTTGTATCTTCACTATATACTGTACATAGATACAATAATATCATCTCACCCCTCTAATGTCAACGCCCGTTGCGTAGTGTCCTTTCAAAATAAAATTCTAAATTCAACAAAACCACAGTTGGTTGAGGCATGACGTGACTCACCAGCAACCCATGCGAGGCCATGGAAGGGTTTACATTGCAGTTGATTGAAAGTAGAGTTCTCAACGGGACCCGCGGGTTCGGGTCTAAAATATAAGCAAGTGACTCGGGTCAGGTCGGACCTCGGGCTTAATTTTTTCCGCTCAGTGAAAAAAAAAAGTATTAATCATCGCTGCTGTTCACCGTAAAGTCTGGCTGCTGCGTGTAACGTGCATCATGGAGAGGGGCGGGGGCAGAGCTGCGCCGCTGCTGCGTGCACGACTTTAGCCTGGAGAAGTAGATGGAGTTGGTGAAAAGTAAACTTCCGCAGGTGAATACACTGTCGCCGTCTGCTGGTCATGATAATACGTGTATGAGAAAAAAAAAAGAAGGGGGGCGGCGTCGTCAGGCCGCGGGCCGGGTTCGGGCAGATAATCCATGTTGATGTGTCGGGTTACATCGGGTCCGGGCTTTAAAAGCCACGGGCCAGGTCGGGTCGGGTCATAATTTTCAGGCCCGTTGAGAAATCGAGTTGAAAGTACGTTTCCCATTTCTTACACACAAGGCCTACAAGTCACTACAATGTGAAACCACAGTCGTTATTAGACACCCAGAGAAAAGGTCTAGATAATGACCAGAAAGAACAAATACAGGACTATCAACCAGGACACCAGTATTCATGTCCCAACGTGTTATTTGGAGGTTAACGTGTTTTTCTTACTTATGTTACATTGTTTATCTTTTACTGAGTTTACGTCATTATTGGAAACCCAACCATGTTTTTTCCTAAAACCTCCAACGTGGTTTTGTTGCCTGAACCGAACCAAGTGTGTTAGTTTGAATTCACAACGTTAAACATGTGTACTGCGATCATAGTGGAGCTTCAAAGTTTGACGCTCTGCTCTTCCCAACTTTCGAAAGTGAGGCAGAGGGTCCTCATTATGTGCATTACTGTTTATATCCCACCAGCGCCTCTCTTAATCTGGCCATTGGACCTTTACAAACCTGCTTTCAGGTCTCTCTCTTTCAAGAAATGCAGATACAAGTAAATATGGGCTATTCTTTGTATAATAACAATAATAATCCTGAAAACTGCCCAACTATCTCGGATCATCTTACATTTTAACAGATTACAGAGCGTTTTCTTTTAATTGCATTTTTCCATGGAGATTGATTTCTTATGCAATGGTCAAGCTTGATAAAATTATTTAAAAAAAAATTATTACATCAATAATTTACCTTATGCCAGTAAAGTAAGTATATATGAAAGGGTTAAGAGTAAATGGATGAATGTGGATTGTTTGCCAGCTTGATACACACTTCTGACCCATGATGATTAACATGCCGATAAATGTGCAACAATCTGGACGATGTTGTGTCAGATGTCATTTCAACCAGACGGAAAGGTCAGGACGCCTCTGATCCAAACCACAGATTAGAGAAGGAGGCAAACTGCACTTTAAATCCCCCAGGAAAAGATGTATGTGTAATATCACAAAAAAGAGAGATTTTATTTCTGGGAACGGCCAACTGGACTCGGATGTTACGGCCGTGGCTCCGACAGACCGGCTGGATCAGATACGGTCACATTTGGAACGAATGAGAGAAAATGTCAAGTGCGGATCCAGAATAGCAATGAGACTCACAAGTGTATACCTTATCACTGATGAACCCAAAGGGACACAAGCAAAGATCATGTAGGATAACGTGGTGTTTCGGGAAAACCTTTTTCCTAACTTAACCCTTTGGCTACTTTCCATCCCTTCGGCACGAAGCAGGAAACTCTTGTTTAAAGGACAGTAACACACAAATTCAAGTAAGTGGATCTGATTTCACGCACTGGGTGGACGATACCGCTGAGCGTCTCCTCACCTAACACATGTTAGCACATCACTTAGATTGAAAACTGGATTTAGGGAAACAGCAATCAGCTTGCGCAGTGTGCATTTAGTTGCTCATTCGCAAGTACTTGTGCAGTTTAAGTGATGCGGTCCTAAAGCCCTTGAGTGACGAATCGGTAGAGGAGGCAAGGTGAGGCTCCTGGGCTCAGAGGAAGGTGTTGAAGTGTGCGATGGTGAGCAATCTCCGATGAAATGCATCACTCCTGCCGACGGGCGCGGCGCACATCAAAGAGCTGCCGCCGTCTCATTACATCCACAGTTTTCATGTGAGATGTTGATGAAACGGACTTTCTCGCCACTGTCTCTCCATCGTTCACTGCTTACTTGACAATTACATTCATTTAGCCTGCACACTACATTTCAGATATTTTAAAAAAAAGTGCTCTGCTGTCAAAACCATGGCTAATCACCGGTTTATGAGAGTAAGGTATTCTTTGAAATGACCTAGAGAGAAAGTGATATGCAAGTATATGGTGTTAAGGAATCATTACGCCCTCTTTCCTCAGATCATGCCCGTGATATGACATCAAAATATACAAATCAATACACACGCAACAGATCTTAACGTATTAAGCTCTTTCACTTAATCAACATAACAATAAAAAACCCAACAATGACACTCAATAATACATATCTCACCAGTACACCATCAGTTTTGATCAATTATAACTAACATTTGCACTGCTGCTCCACAGGATTCCACACGACCAGCATCGGATCAATACACAAAAATGTGTGGAAAACATATAACATTGCAACAGTTTAACAATCTACCCGCCTAGCGTGTTCCTGTAGCTCTTTATTCACTGTTACAATCATTAAATCATTCAAATCAAATGCAGAGCCACAAAATCAGAATCAACATGAGGAAACTTGTGCACTTTGTAGAGGAGCCAGACAGTTGTCAGAACTGCACTCGTGTATATCTGTAGCAACGCATTTACATTTTTAATGGGTCATTTTCCAAAAAACTTAAACTTAAAATATATTGGAGACAACATTTTTATATGACAGTGGCCTTTGCTTTCAAACAGATTTCAACTCATGTGTCCGCTCTTTGCCTCTCATACAGAAACATCACAACTGCACTGACACCGCACACCGATCTAAAGAAAGCACGGGAGCACACGACATGAACGCCGAGATGTCTCGACTTCCTAATTTGATGTGAATGAACAGATACCAGCCTTCAATCCCGCTCCAACCCAATGAGACAGGAAACGTCACCGAGCTGTTAACAAGCACACGTTGTGGAAGTGTAACAACAGCGTAATTGCATTTTCAATGTACGCGTGAACATTGAACTTTTTTTTTTTTTTTAAGCCGGCCTCTTTATGATAGCTAAAAGAAGAAGAAGAAGGAAAAAAACACACATTCAAAGCAAAGGAATAATCGTTGTCAATGTTCTTTCCTCTGAAAACGGGTGTTTTGTTGTTGCAGCAATGGTTACTGACTAACAGCAGCACAGACAAAGAAAAGCACAAAGAATAACGGGGATATTGGAGGTGCGGCAATAAGAGTATTGTGCAGACAATTCATTCTTGAATAGCTAGCTGGGAAAAGGTGGAGAAAGCCTTTGCAGGCCAGTGTTGTTGGAGGGTAAATGTGTAAAAGGCGAAGACAAAGCCAGACTGCAAATAAACAATTCAGCTAAAAGGCCCTACATGTAGACAATCTATCTCCATATGCCATCCTCAGAGGAGCGTTTCCTCGCTGTGTTGGCTGCAGAGAAATGAGACCGTTTCCAGGTACTTTCCTCTACTGGCTTATAGCACAAACACTAAAGTAAAAACCAAAATAGGATAGGTTCACTTTGAAATGTGTTTGGCTCCGCCAGAAAATAAACAATTCAAGCCACCATGTCATTGAAAAGATCAGATAATCCACTAAATGTCAAGTCGCAGATCCATCTTAAAATACTACGACGCTTCAGTCGATGTCGTGGGGTGTTTTTGTCAGATACAAAACTGATGGAGCGGTGTCATGGAGAAATAGCCACAGTCATTCAGTGTCAGGCTGGAGCTGCTTGTAGTAGCAGCGACATGATGGAGTCTCTGGTTTCCTGGCAACCTCACCAGGGCGACTAGGTTCCAGCAAGTCACTGCACAAGAAATAATTCCACCCATACTCCCTCGTTAAAACCTTGTTTATTTTTTTGTACGGTTGTAGCCATAGAAATGCTGTTAGACAGATATTTCAAGGCATTTCCAGTCTGTTGGCTAAGCTAAGCTAACGTGGTAGCTTCATGTTGCAGACCTGAGAATGGTATCAAATATGTCATCTAACTCTGTAAGAAAGCCAATAAGCTGTCTTCTTTAAGAAGACAAAGTCCGTCATAAGGTTGAAACAAGTGTATCTCTCTCTCTCTCTCTCTCTCTCTCTCTCTCTCTCTATATATATATATATATATATATATATATATATATACACACACACACATATACACACACACTCTATGGACATTGATCTACTTGCTTGTGTCTCTCTTCCAGGCTGTGTTCTTGCTGTTTTCCCACCCGGAGCAGCTAACGACCAGGCCTTTCCCCGAGGCTGAATTGCTAACACAGGCAATTTCTGGCAAGGTGTCGCCCCAAGAGGAGGTGGGATCAATTGGGGCCAGACAACCCAGGCCACCTCTGTGGGGGCCCCCCTGGCTAATTTGGCCCCACAACTAAAGACACCCAACAGCCTCTGCCCCTCACCCTTGACCTCTCCCTGACCCTGTTACTGTGGTGACAGTTAGCAGCAATTTCTTGCACCGATATACCTGCAATGCCTTTTCTTCTCTTCTATACCTTTTCAGACACGTTCTCCATCTGGAGTACGCCAGGAAACCACTTTTTCACCATCAGTGTAGACACGTTCTAATACACACCCGCTTTCCAGTTGGGTCTCTTGTAGTGTCTCAAGTGCAATTAAGCACATTTTCATACAAATGTGACTGTTGGACATCAGCTTTTCTGGTCCGTTTGTTTGCCACAAATAGAGAGAGACAAGTTGTAGCAACAAAAACAGTATAGCAACACAACTACTGCACTCAGTAGGCAATCTGAGGAAGGATGAAGGGGGAAGCCATCCCTTAGCAAAATTCGCCCCCCCCCCTTCATCCACTAGTAGGAGAGATAGTTGTTTAGTTGCATCTGTTAGTCTGACCTGACTCATTGATCCCATAGATTCTCCGACATGAGCTGATGCAGAAAGACAAAAAGTCTGGATCTTTTCTTCTACATGAGGGTTTCCTCCTCGACGTTCACAAAGCTAAAGTTCTCCAATCTCTCAACACAACCTAGAAAATGTTGGATGGACATGGGCTAGTGAGAAGTCCTGCAGAACCACCACCATGTCTCATGGTAGCATCGCTCCAGTTAAACTGTGCTGTGCGTTGATAAAGCGATTTGTATCGGCTTGCACTTGGTGTGCGTGTCGTTAGCTGGGTAAACCCACACACACGTTCCAGATTTGAAACTTAATTAAAATGTGTGTAATGTCTTTATCTTCCCTGATCCTGACGCAAGTGGATCAAAAGCTTCAGAAGCAGCTCACATTTTTCACCACAATTTCAACTCTCACAGACAAATCTTTTCCTCGGTTTGCACCATCCAGATCAAACTCAGGGCTGGTGACATTCATTTACCTCTTTCCATTGACTTTGTGCCAGTGAAGCCGCCACTTAAGTTTGCTCCGAGTTCAGTCTAGACTCATTTAGCCTGCCGTCTAGCCCAAAGGTCAACAGTATGTTCGACAAGGCAAATCTGCAGAACATCCTCATTCTGTGAATTGATTAAATACGTGCATTGAGTCTGTCTGTCTGGTATATGAATCCAAGGCCCTTTCCCTTGCAATTCTACATCAGCCATACAACCATATTGCCGCTTCTTTCTCAAAGGCAGTCATCCATCTGCATGACCTCTAGCCGGGTCTGACCTTGTGGAAGAAATTACAGAAAAGCACCGCTGAGTGTTGATGAAAAGGGAGCATATATTTGAAGACAGCGCATTAATGATGTGACAGGCACTAATTCAAACTGAATATTTCACGAATATGCACAAACGCACACACACACACATACAGACACACACACACAGATACACACACACAGTGAGACTCCAGGGAACGATGGATCTTGATTAAGTGTGAGGAAGGAGGGAGCGGGGGAAGCGGAAGACGACGTGTCAGAGTCGTTTAATGTAAAGTTATGACATTTTTATGAAGCCTGCTTTGAAAATTGGGAAATACAGTACACACAGACACACACACACACACTGACAAAAAGAGGTATGTCTGCCTCAACAACATCCTCCTTTACGCAGCACATAACAGGCTACAAATCAAGTATGTTGATCGGCACCACGTCTTCTGTACAGTTGTGTCGGCTGGAAAGGATCCGTCTCCCGTCTCACAGCCAATTTCAGAGCCTCTGTTGATAGAATGACCTTGTACCTCCTCTATTTTTTTTTTGAAGATTCTTTTTTGTCAGCAAGTGTAGAAACACCCCACGTGTGCTAGTCTGTCGTCGTTCCTTGGTGGAAAAAAGAAAATAAATCCTTTGTGCATGGCTTTTTGTGCGCATTGTTGGAAGCTCCCACACTTTTTTTGTCCTACAACGCATTCTGAGTCTGTCAATCAATAGCCTCCAATTACGAATATAATACACCCAATTGACTCAACGGGCGGGCGGCTAGATTGCAGCGTGGAAAGCTATTAAAGGGGAGCGCCGTGGCGTGCAAGGAGGCGAGCCCAGGAGTTGTGTGTGCGTGTGGGGAGGGCGGGGGTGCGGGGGCAGACGGGGCTGAATGGAGGACGCTGTCAGGAACTAATAGCTTTGGGATGTAGTGCTGGGCTCTGTGTGTACAGCAATCTCACTCAGTCTTTGGGAGGCTGCGAGGTGGGGGAGATGGGTTTCTGCATGTGGACAGGATGAGGAGGTGTCAGGTGTCATCCGCGTGCATCCGAGGACGTAAACGTATGCATTTGACGATATAAACAGCAATCCTGAGCCACGCCACGCCAGCCGAACCCAGCCCCACCCGCAGCACACTGCTTCATGATAAAGTGACTTCTCGGAGATTGAGAGCCACCTCCGCTGTGATACACCTATGTCAGGAGAAGACAGGCATGAAAAAAGACGGACTGAGGCAAGATAGCAATAGACAGAGAATGGCGACGGGGGTTGGCTGGGTAGGGGGGAGGATAAAGAGGACTCCGGAGATAACTAAAGCATTTGAGAGACAGGTGCAATATAGAAGAAGAAGAAAAAGTCCACAGGGAGGTAGGGAGAATGCAGGAAGGGGGGATGCCAGAAACGAAGGAGGAAGAGCTGAGGAAATGACAGAGAACAAAAGGCAGAGATAGAGTATTGGACATAAACCTAATCACATAAATATGACTGCAATCTTCTGGAAAGGCCTCTGGATTCTCTAAAAAGAAGAATCAGGGTGACAAGCAACAATAAATGAGGGAAAACTGACAAACATTCACCGCATCCTGCTCATGCTTATATATGTTGATGACGTCTGATCCCGCTGGTTAGACACCAACACATGTTTGCTATTGACGGATTCCTTCAGACTGACACATTTGGTCCCATTGCTGGAGTCAAAGCACCCGTCGTCAAGTTCAAGCCCGGCTATGTGAGCAGATGCAGCATTCGGAATGACAGAATGCAAGTCCAGGATATTTAAAATTCGGTCAAGTGTTTCCTGCCATCACCACATAGTAAAACAGAACAAATCTGTATTTCCACTGTTTTTCTCACAACATGTTTTGTCAATACCAAAACAACAAAGTTGCCCAAGCCGAACAATGAAGCCCCGTCTCCTGGGGCCTGTACTACGAAGCGAGTTCAACATACCCAGGGTATCTTTCAGAGATCCAGCTTAAGTTACCCTAACAAAGGCAATCGGAGATAAGCGGTCACACGAAGCTGGTTATCAACTCGTTAACTCAACCCAGGGTTTACCTGTCGAGCTATGAGCGCGTGCACATGAAAGAGGCGGTGTTTGCAGCATTTGACCAATCACAAACATGGATCAGTCTACGGCAGCGGAGCGGCGTATTTCACGTACGAGGAGCAAACCATAATCTTACAGAAATACGAAGAAGTTAAACATATAATACAGACAAAAGGCAACAGTTTCATCTGCCAAATGCAGGAAGGACAGCTGGCAAAAACTCACCGAATGTGTGAATGTCATATTAATAGTATCAGTAGTATAATATGACTGCCCCATCATAAGGACACTACCAGATCTGACTGATTTGAAGACAACAGTAACTTAGCTGATAGCTTAGTGGTAGAGTTGATGCCCCATGTACTGAGTCTCCCTGCAGCGGACCAAGGTTTGAATCCGCCCGGCGCCAACTTTTTAAATCATGTCGTCGCTCTCTCTCATCCCTTTAACTCTTATGATGTCCTTCAGCAATAAAAGGCCGAACACATAACTTTAAAATAATGAATTTGTTGCTTGGATGTATTCTTATAACGTGCTTTATGACAATATCAGCCTCATTCTTTCAGCTGCAATCCCGGCGGTGTAAAACGGACTTGGGAGCAAATCAAATAAATATAAAAACATAATTCAAAGTGGTAAGTAGGCTGTACGCTGACACAGAAAAAACATCCCTCCGATGAGAATCTGTATCTCTCATATAAAACATTCGTCAGGGACAGAAAAAGGGTTTTGCCGGTCTCTGTACACTCTATAGTTCTCCTACGAGACCCTCTCACGATCCACCGAGCTTCTTTTTTCTTTCTTATCCGCGCACCAAGACAGCTGATTGGTCAGTCGGCGGTGTGTTTCTCCACATTGATCTCCTATCAGGAACATAACCTGCTCCGGAGCAGGTTAGCTCCACAGCGTAAGTTACCATGGCGATCTACCCCGGTAAGAAGTGAACCAGCGTCGTAGGACGGAAAACCCAGGGTTAACGCTTAAGTTACCTCGCTAAGCACAAATCCTGCTTCGTAGTACAGGCCCCTGATCTATTGTATATAATAAATAGAAATATATGTATGCTTGTATATAAACTGCTCAAAATAATAAAGGGAAGACCTAAACACCAAATGCTAGTTCTCAATGAACAACATATTCCAGTTGGAAATCTTTATTCATTACAAAGTCCAATGCATTGACAACAAAACAACATAAGGATGATTAATGAAATCAAAATCCTCATCTTATGGAGGTCTCGATTCAGAATCATACCGAAAATCAAAGTGGAAAATCAGATCGCAGGCTGATCCAACTTTTGTGGAGATGACATGTCAAAATGGTCCTCAGTAGTGCGTGTGGCCTCCACGTGCCTGTATGATGAGACGACGGATGGTCTCCTGAGGGATCTCTTCCCAGACCTGGACAAGAGCAGCAGTCAACTCCTGGACAGTCCGTGGCGTTGGTGGATGGAACGAGACACCATGTCCCAGATGTGCTCAATAGGATTCTGGTCTGGGGAACGGGCAGGCCTGTCCATAACATCAATGCATTCATCATGCAGGAACTGCTGACACACTCCAGCCACATGGGGCCTAGCATCGTCATGCATCAGAAGGAACATAGGGCCCACTGCACCAGCATATAGTCCGACAATGGGTCTGAGGATCTCATCCTGGTACCTAATGGCAGTCAGGGTACCTCCAGCAAGCACATGGAGGGCTGTGTGACCTTCCAAAGAAATGCCTCCCCAGACCATCACTCACCCACCGCCAAACCGGTCATGCTGGAGGATGTTGCAGCAGCAGAACGTTCTCTCCGCGGCGTCACCAGACCCTGTCATGTCGGTCATGTGTGCTCAGGGTGAACCTGCTCTCATCCGTGAAGAGCACAGGGCGCCAATGGTGAATCTGCCAATCTCTAGCAAATGCCAATCGCATTACACAGTGTTGGGTTGTAAGCACAGGCCCTATTTGTGGACGTCGGGCCCTCAAACCACCCTCATGGAGTCCATTTCGGACTGTTTGAGTTGAAACTTGAACATCAGTGGCCTGCTGGAGGTCATTTTGCAGGGCTCTGGCAGTGCTCCTTCTGTTCCTCCGTGCACAAAGGAGCAGATATCAGTCCTGCTGTTGGGTTGTTGTCCTTCTTCGTTTTGTAATTTCATCAGCCTTTTCCGTAACAGGTTCCCAGATGTCGAATGCACTACTGTAATGGGAATTTTGGATGTCTGTAATTTATTATCAGAATATTTGTCAGGTCAGACGTCGATCCGCATCTCCTTTCTGACTGTTATGCTATGACGAAAATGAATGCCTGTTTGTCGATGATATGAACATGAGT
The DNA here is from genome assembly GCA_029853015.1 of Chelidonichthys spinosus. NCBI lineage: Eukaryota > Metazoa > Chordata > Actinopteri > Perciformes > Triglidae > Chelidonichthys > Chelidonichthys spinosus. Next base: position 22,825,738 of record CM056836.1, read on the forward strand.
GCCACATTGACATAAGATAATTTCAGGACTATGACGCCTGTGTTCTGTAAATCTTGACCTTGCCTGTACATCTTGTCTTTGTAAGATAGGACATGATCCGTCCTTTGGTTCCTCCTCCTTAAAAGGGAGATTGCTGTTGGACTCAGGGTCGTTCCTGCTGATTCTGAACCTTTGCATCAGAAGGCAGGGGTGAACAGTACTTTCTTCTGCAGATGAGAATACTTAGTGGAATAAACCTCGGAGAAAAAGCTGATCCTGGTTGTTGATCTTTATTGGGCAGATTCATTTTTCCACAACACTACCGACCAAATTAAAACTAACCCAAGACATTAAGATTTTTTATACAAATGTTAAAGTCTGGCTTAAACAAAATCAGAGCTGTATGCATTTTGAAATGGTCATGACTTGTTATGATTTTAGATGTATTGTACATATTAATCTGTTGTTATGTAATTTTGATGTCTTTCTTATTACCTTCTTTCTTCTATTAAAAGCCTAACTAGGGACGGGAGTTGGAAACTAGCATCAGCTATGATCTCTGTATGCAGAACATCAGTCACATTAACTTGTTTGTAATGTGGAAATGTTACTATGTTAACCTGCATCGTCCCTATCAAATAAACTAAATTAAATTAACATGATTTAAATAAATAAAAAAATACCATTCAATTATTATCACTGTCCACACATTTATCAACACAATTCCAATTACTATATGTCTGCATGAAAGTCATTGTTAAATATGCAAATGCAAATATCGTTTGTTTTATGAACAGCCGAGTTGTGCGGCACTTTAAATGTTGCTCTCGCAAAGAATTGTGGGTCGGCGTGATCTCCTTTCCTTTCCTATAGGAAGGTCCGTTGCATCCTATGCTGAAGGAGATCTGAAAGAAGCATTGGAGCTCCTTTCCTTTGCATTTAGAGAATCCGAACGGCTCTTATCATGGCGGCCACTTGTTTACTTCCAGGTCACTTCTTCAGTTAGAAACCTTCCTTAGAGAAATAGAGTATTCCACCGCAGCCATGGTCTGTGGTCACCACCTGCAGAACCATTCCTTTATAGGCAGTGTTGTGCAAAAAAAAGTTCACACTTTTCATGAACTAGTTCAATGTTCAGTTACATTTACATTTACATTTAGGTCATTTAGCAGACGCTTTTGTCCAAAGCGACTTACAATAAGTACATTTGTCAAAAGAAGGAAACAAAGAAACCACAACATATCATTGCCGATAAAGTAAGAGCTAAAAATAGACGTGTTAGGTCCTCATCTGAGTAAAGTAGTACTTCAAGAGCAAGGGGGGGTGTTAGTGGGTCATGCTATGTAGAGTCAAGGTGAAGTCTGAACAGGTGAGTCTTGAGCCTTTTTCGGAAGATGGCATATTACTCTGCTGTCCTGACATTGGTCGGGAGTTCGTTCCACCACTGAGGCGCCAGAACAGAGAAGAGTCTGGACTTTGCTGAGCGACATTTGTTTGATTTCAGCGATGGTGGTACCAGCCGGCCAGCTGAAGTAGGAGCGAAGAGGAGCGAAGTGCTCGCTTCGGGGCATGAGGTTTGACCAGTGTTTGAAGGTAGACAGGTGGCGTTCCATTGATGGCCCTGAAGGCCAGTGTCATCGTCTTGAATTGGATGCGTGCTGCAACAGGGAGCCAGTGGAGGTCACGGAGGAGGGGGGTCACATGGGAGAATTTGGGTAGATTGAAATAAAGCGTGCTGCAGCGTTCTGGATACGCTACAATGGTTTAATCGCAGAGGCCGGGAGTCCGGCCAGGAGAGAGTTGCAGTAGTCAAGGCGGGAGATGACCAGTGCTTGGACCAGGAGTTGCGTTGCATCCTTTGTGAGGAAGGTCCGAATCCTGTGGATATTGTAGAGGGCAAATCTGCAGGATCGGGCCACAGCAGTGATGTTGGGGGTGCAGGATAGTTGGTCATCGAGGATTACACCCAGGTTCCTCGCAATTGAGGAAGGTAATACTGTGATGCCCTCGACAGTGACCGACAGGTCCATGCGAGGGCAGTCTTTGCCTGGGATGAAGAGGAGTTTTATTCAGGTTAAGCTTGAGGTGATGTGCAGTTGTCCAGACAGATGTCAGCCAGACAGTCGAGTTGCAATGTGAGTGTCAGAGGATGGGGGAAAAGAGAGGAACAGCTGGGTGTCATCTGCGTAGCAATGGTAGGGGAATCCATGCGATGTGATAACAGAACCTAGTGATCTGGTGTATAGTGAGAACAGAAGCGGTCCTAATACTGAGCCTTGAGGGACACCCGTATCCAGAGAACAGGGTTTGGACATAGAGCCATTCCATGTGACCTGAAAGGTGCGATTTGTCAGGTATGATGTAAACCAGGTGAGAGCAGAGTCGGTTATGCCAAGTTCAGCCAGAGTGGAGAGGAGGATTTGGTGGTTGACTGTGTTGAATGCAGCAGATAGGTCGAGGAGAATGACAACGGAGGAGTGGGATGAGGCTCTAGCGTCCCGCAGGGACTCGGTCACTGTGAGGAGGGCCGTCTCAGTGGAGTGAGCAGTCCTGAATCCTGATTGATTAGGGTCTAGGAGGTTGTTCCGCGAGAGATAGGATGACAGTTGGTTGTAGGGTTGTCACAAGAACCGATACTTCGGTACCAATTCGATGCCGACACGAAAAAAATATTCGATACTTGCTTTTTTCTGGTAACGTCAGAACCGAATATACAACTTTTCACTCGGCGAGCCGTGTCGATTCTTTTTGCATTCGAGGCAGATGAATCCGGAGCAATTTTGATTCAAACAAGCCGACGTGCAAAAAGTGCCTCAGAAGTTTTCAGACCAAAGGAGGAAGCACGTCAAACCTGGCTATAGGCCACTGCTGTTCTTTCTTTAATGTAAAATAGTTGACTATTGTTATTTATGACCATATTTATAAGCACAGTATTGTTTGTTTTTATACTGGATGGCTATAGGTCTGTTGGCAGCTGGTACTGCAATTTAAACCTTGTACAAAAAGATCTTAAAGCACAGTGGTGTTAAATACTTGACAGTTTGAAGCAGTTTTCAATAAATTAGTGAATTTAAAAGTACATGGGTCCTGTTTTTTTTAAATTGTGGTATCGAATTAGTATCGAGAATCGTGGAAATTCACAGGTATTGGTATCGACTACTGAAATTCTGGTATCGTGACAACCCTAGTTGGTTGTAGGCGGCACGTTCCAAGGTTTTAGAGAGGAATGAAAGAAGAGATACAGGTCTGTAGCTTTGGATGTTAGTAGCGTCTAGGGTTTTTTTTTTAAGGAGAGGCTTCACGGTAGCTGTCTTAAAATCCGCTGGAATGACACCTGAGGTGAGGGAGGAGTTGATCAGGGTGGTGAGGAATGGCAAGATGTCGTGTGAGATGTCCTGGAGAAGAGAGGAGGGAATCGGGTCAAGGGAGCAGGTGGTGGCACGGTTAGATGTAACAAGTGCGTGAACGTCTTCAGAGGTGAGGGGGCTAAAGCTGGTAAGACCATCAGAGTTGAGCGTTGGGGGAGATGTCTTCTGGGAGGGAATAGGCGTGAATGAGGAGCTGATGTCATTTACTTTCTTGGTAAAGTAAGTTGCAAAGTCATCAGCAGTAAGGGAGGAAGGGGGGGTAGGTGAGGAGAACATGGAGAAGAGTTTCCTGGGGTTGGAGGCAGAAGAGTTGATCTTTGCCAGGTAGAAGGCGGATTTAGCTGCTGAAACAGTTGAGGTGAAGACGGCGTGGAATTCAAGTGTAGATCGGGGTAGGTGGTCCAGAGGAAGGACCTGGTAGGACCATCTGGGTGAGATGAGGAGCCCAGTTCCTCCTCCTCGCCCTGTTCGTCTTGGGGAGTGTGAAAACAAGTAGGCAGTTGAAAGGGCAGCTGGAGTGGCAGTGTTTTCTGGGGTGATCCAGGTCTCTGTGAGGGCCAGGAAGTGGAGAGTCTGCAGGGAGGCATAGGCTGAGATGGTGTCCGCCTTCTTGACTGCAGACTAGCAGTTCCACAGCCCCCATAGAACCTCAAGTTCCTTACCGGTGGGGAATGGTGGCTAGCAGAGATTGGATGGGTTACAGCCTCGAGGGAAGGGTGTCTGGTAAAAAAGATGTTATGCCTACCTCAATGGACTCCCTTTGTCTTTGTTCAGATGTCTTGACTCCCACAGATTGACTCCCTTTGTCTTTGTTCAGATGTCTTGACTCCCACAGATTGACTCCCTTTGTCTTTGTTCAGATGTCTTGACTCCCACAGATAGACTCCCTTTGTCTTTGTTCAGATGTCTTGACTCCCACAGATTGACTCCCTTTGTCTTTGTTCAGATGTCTTGACTCCCACAGATAGACTCCCTTTGTCTTTGTTCAGATGTCTTGACTCCCACAGATAGACTTCCTTTGTCTTTGTTCAGCTGTCTTGACTCCCACAGATAGACTCCCTTTGTCTTTGTTCAGATGTCTTGACTCCCACAGATAGACTCCCTTTGTCTTTGTTCAGATGTCTTGACTCCCACAGATAGACTCCCTTTGTCTTTGTTCAGATGTCTTGACTCCCACAGATAGACTCCCTTTGTCTTTGTTCAGATGTCTTGACTCCCACAGATAGACTCCCTTTGTCTTTGTTCAGCTGTCTTGACTCCCACAGATAGACTCCTTTTGTCTTTGTTCTAGATGTCTTGACTCCCACAGATAGACTCCCTTTGTCTTTGTTCAGGTGTCTTTGTTCTGATGGCCTGACGCTGCAGCTGACGCTGTAGTGACAGCCTTTTAAGTGCTCAGTTTACCACAAGTATTGACTGTGACCCCTCCCTTCAATCAAGTCTGCAGCTGAGCTGGCTGAAACAAGCTGATTGTTCACTTAGCATAGACAGCTTCACAAGAATTTGAACAACAAGCTATCAATACTAGACTAAATGTTAGAACTAGCTTTACTCACACAATGCCTAAACCCAAATCTACAATTAGTTTCCGACTTACCAACAAAAGACAAAGCAGCTTCCTTCCTTTCTCCAGACAAAATGTGGTTTTGTTCACACATGTTCAAAGTGAACTGTTCACGTTCATAGTTCACCCATTTCAATTCTGAACTAGTTCAAAGTTCAGTTCATTTGTTTTTCGGTGTCTGGTCTGTTTTGTGCGTGAGCCGCGAGTGACCGTCAATTCTGGCAGGAAGTCACACAAAAAAACACGAGACAATCTTTTCAAAATTAAAGCAATTTTCGCGATTGACAAATGCGATCATATTTGTGTATACAGAGTAGAGAGATGAAAACAAACAAACACACACACACACACACACACACGGTATATCTACACTACTACCACACTCTGTCTGTGTGTGTGTCTGGATAAATAAACAAAGTGTACAAACTTCTTGGTTACAGAAACATGGTGTATTAATTTTATGAGGTTATTTACTTGCCCATGATGAAAAAATAGCTCTGAATGAACAACAGCTGAGCAGAAGCGCTTGTCGACCGTCGCGGAGAAATACGCGTCTGGTCTGAACGGGGGGGCAGAGGAGCGCTGCACAAGCCCGGTGTGCGCGCAGACAAACTCTGTGAAGAAATCCGAGTGATTTGCTGAGCTTGCTTTTTCTAAAGTGCGAGCAGGTCGTGTCACTCGACTCATTAGAAGAAAAAAATCTGTAACATTTAATTGGACCGCAACATTGACGTTCATCGTTCATTTCACACAATCTGAACTAATTCACGTTCAAGTTCTTCATTTACAAATGCGTTGAGTTCAGTTCAAAGTTCACAGAAAAATGAATGTGTTCAATGAACGCGTTCTTTTGCACAACACTGTTTATAGGGATGTCTTGCTAATTGCCACTCGTTTCCACCTGTGGTTTGTTCCATTTACACAACAGCAGGTGAAACTGATTCCCAATCAGTGCTGCTTCCTAATTGCTGCTTCCTAATTAATCCTAACAGGCTGATTTCTCAGAAATATGATTGACTTGCAGTTACATTATGTTGTGTTAGTGTTCCCTTTATTTTTTTGAGCAGTGTATATTAATGTAACCAGGAAGCTAGAATGAAGTGGATGGTAACAGAGAACAAGGCTTCCAGAAGAGACCAGTCGAGTCTGTTGGGCTGTTTAACAAGTGTTTGAGGTCGAGCACATTGTGTAGAGCTGAGAAGGGCAGCGGTTGGACCGGAAACAAAGACGCTGTGTGCTGCTTCATTATCAAAACCACCAACTGAGTTTAAGACGAGCTTCACAGCAGACAAAGCGTGCTTGTTTGCTCCTTTAAGGCAAATAGCAAGCACAAATCATACATGTGTAATTTGTTAAATCTCAGGCAGCTGAGTCAATGATTGTGAAGAAACTGGGAAACCCGAAGGCTAAGCCTGCGATGTCAAACACGGAGAAATGAACAGTGAAGCCTGACTTTGCTCAGAACATAATATTTATCAAAGCTTTGACATCTAATTCAGCTTTATGAGTAATACCGTGAGCAGAAAATGTACTTGTATCCTCAATCAGCCGCTACGCTGTCACTATGTTTGCTCCTCTCATATTCACAGAATGTGGAAATGCTCTTAGATTTGTCTCCTGGAGACCAGCCTTTCTTGTTTTGCCTTTCTTTTCCAGCCTTGACCGAGCAGGAAAAATCATTGTGCTTAACATTTGGAGCAACATCTCTGCTGCTGACGAGTGCAAAGACATTCCAACGTTAAATAATGTTTGCAGCTAATATTCACCCCTCCAAAGATACTTAACATGGTTTATGATCAATAAAACATCACGCAGCCTTTGATCAGGCATTTCATCCGTATGAAGAGAAGAATTGCAGATCTGAGTCTCGAGTGTACTTTGCGAGGTCGACCGATGTGTGTTGGGCTGCACGGAAAGAGTGGAGCTGCCGTGACCAGTGGGAGCACGGAAAGCAAACTTTGTGCAACCCATGTAAAATTCATGTACTGCGCTGCTTTCACAAAAGATCCCTGCGATGGTTTCTGGGGGGAGATTATGCCAGAGCAACGGGAGGATTGAAGCGAGGAAAACAAGACGGACGAGAGAACGATACAAACGAGAGAAGGTGAATCTGCCTTTGAGGAGAGAGAGAGAGAGAGAAAGAGAGAGAGGGGGTGAAAACGATCCCTCCGGATTCTTGCAGGGATGTAAGAAGCCATTGTCAAGTCAACCCAAAGCCTGTTTGCAATAGCATCACCCGGAGAGATTGAAACACCATATGTTACACAGCTTGTGCTGCATTATAAGCTGAAATTTCGGACTTTCCAAATAATTGAATTAAGCAAATGGAGCCAAAGCACAAGCGGTGGACTCTCGCTTCTCTGTCCTGAAAACATGCCAGAAAGGCCCGCATGCAGATCCAGGATTCCAGGATAGTTCATTGTCGTTATGCACACCGTAATGCAGTCGTAACCTATTTGCTACAGGAGACAAAAACAGGAGTGTGTTCCAAAGATGCAGCCAAGTTGGTGGGAGCAACGCCGCATTTAAAGAAGCATGGGAATGCTAGAAATATGAAGGCCTATCAGTGGAGAAAGCAAAGAGAGAGGAGTACATTGACAATGTCCACATGCAATACAGCACAAGCTTTTCACACAATTATTCTGAATAGGATGATAGGGTTAAGACCACAGACTGTATATGAGAAGTGGATGGTGATGTTTGTGTACTGTGAACAGATGTGACCATATTTGAAGTGCAGACGAGGGACGGGTGGATCTAACAAAACCAAGCCACAGAGCAGCAAACTTACTGGATCTGGATCCAGCTGGCATGAAGCTGCTGCCAAAGTTAGCTTCATCATTCAAGGTCAACTTGACAGCTCAGTGTTAAAGTCATCTTAGTAGCTATCTGCACTGCTAGCGACCTGTCACTCACAAGATAGCCCCGCCCTAAAGCATCCCCTGCTTTCTGGTCCGTTGGATTCTAAATGGACTCATGTTTACACTGTTTACTGAGATAATACATCAAGAGAGAAGTAGGACCATTTTCTCAGTGACTTCTATACAATCAGACTTCTTTTTGCAACCAGAGTCGCCCCCTGATGGCCACCAGACAGAAGGCGGCAGCAGAGCTTGCCGCCTGATTAAGACATAGGATATGTAGATATTATTGGGGTTTAAGGAGAATATTTTGGGCATATATGCAGCGTATTTGGAATATGCATTTCAATTGCGACTTTTTACAGCAGTTTGCAATGCACAGCCTTGGCTGTTTATAATCAGCTCTGTGCGCTGTCCACAAATCAACTAGACAACAGTTTGCAGTGATGCCTGATTAAAAGAAAAGTCCGCATTTCTGGATGGCCTTTTCCAGCTGCTTCTCTTCTTGAAATTCAAGTGTTCAGTGTGGCCCGGGCGTAAGACTGTGTGTAAGTGAGAGTGGAGGTGTAGACCTTGTAATTAAAACCCCCTGCTGACTGATTGTGTTCTCATGCTGTGGCCGTCCAAGTACCTTTCTCTCTCTCTTATCAAGGCCAATAGTGGTTAACATGGCGCTCGACATGATGAAGAACATTATACCCTTGTTACATAAGTAGCACTCAGAATGGGGCTTAAATACACATTGTGTGATATGTGGCAAATTTCTTTTCTTTCTTCTGACGCCGTGTGGCACCGGAAAAAAGAGAAGAGCATAAAAACGCTGTGTGAAGTGTAAAGGCTTTCTTTGTAGGATGCCTGCTTGGAAATCTGTCTCCTTACTCCCCGTTCTCCTTATTTGTAGTGTGCATGTTGCTTTAAGCTTATTCTACGTCTCAAAGCTTGTTATAATGGACACATGTACAGCTTGCTCCATATGGGGTACAGCTTCCTCTACTGTCACATTAACATGTGGTGTCCCCACAGTAAATTCCCAGACTTCTCAATGTCTTCTTCCTCATGATTCTCCATGGAAACGACCCCCACCACCCCAGCATGACTTCCTAATTGGGTCATGGGAGACCTCTTGTTAGCTGATGGAGGGAGTTGTTCTGCTGCGTAAGCCTGTTTTCTCCTCCCAGCTGTTTTAATTTGTGGGGTGGCAAGCCAAGGCCAAGGCGCAATGTGCGGTCCGACTTCTGAGTATGGCTGCATTTGTGGCGCATAAATCACACCAGTACCCTGCTCCATTTGAATTAATTGGAAATCATTCATCCAGTGGGACTACGGGATTAAAGACACAAGCAGCATTTACAGGTTTTTAGAGGGTTTTTTCTAGGGATGCACGATATTGGCTTTTTTTTGTTGCAGATATCCGATATGCTGATATTTTACAACTCATCTGGCCGATAACCGATAACCGATATATATATATATATATATATATATATATATATAATATATATATATTATATATATATATCATATATATATATATATATATATATATATATATATATATATATATATATACATATATATATATATATATATATATATATATATATATATATATATATATATATATATATATATATATACATATATATCCGACAATCAGTGTTGGGAGTAACCCGTTACAAAAGTAATGCATTACTGTAATGCATTACGTTTTGCTGTAACGCGGCAATGTAAGGCATTACAACAAAAAAACTGGTAATATTTTACTCGGTACAAATCTCAGTAACGCGCGCTACAATGCATTTTAAACCCGAAATCAATTGACTCTACATTTGCGATCGCGAGATGGACATACGCTTCACTTTTGGAAAAGTGTGAAAGCCGGTCCGTGTAAGTCTACACTATGTTAATTAAGCGCTGTTGTTAGCAGGCTCCATGAGCTGGACACCGACTCACGGAGCGGCTCCCGGTCTGTCAGAGCGCAGCCGACCCCGGCAGTCACCGAGGATCAACAGCTGAGGGGCGGCGGCAAGGAGGCGGAGGCTCCGATTCTCCCCATCGGTTTTGAACCGATTTTATGTCCGCGTCATAACGCTTTTGGTGCGTGTTTAAAACGGTAGGTTTACTTCAAAACGCGAGCACTAGACGCTGTCAGAGCGTTAATGAACAGTGTTTTAGAGCTCCCCTAAATGTCTCAGGTAGGCTTTCAGGTCATTTCACAGCATACAGCGCCTTCCGGGTCATTAAAAAAGACGTACGGCAAATCTGATATGAAAAATGGCCCTGTTATTTCATCCCCGAATCCCATTCATGTACACAATATCTAATATCAGTAAACAAGTCGTTTACCGTTTCTCGTTTTCCGTTTTTTAAACGAATAACGGGATACGAGTCATTTTCTGTTTTTCGTTCTTTTATTTTGAAGCAAAAAACATCACATCCTGCTGTGTAATGAGCTGCATTGAACACAAGATCTTTTGAGAACAAAAAATCCATATTTCCTTTTATTTTGGCGAAAAGTAATGCAAAAGTAATGTAAAAGTAGTGTAATGCCTTACAATTCAAAGACAGTCATATTGTAATGTAACTAATTAGTTTGAAATGACAGTAACAAGTAATAAATAATGCATTACGCTTTTAAAGTAACTTGCCCAACACTGCCGACAATACATTTTAACTTCAGTATCGGCCGATACCTTGCCGATAATATCGTGCATCCCTAGTTTTTTCCTTTTATGTAGGCTACGTTAAAGAGAAAGTTAAGTCAAATGGCTAACATTGGATTGTTTCAACTTCACGATAACAATTCACAGCTTAGCTGACCATTTTTCCCCTCATTTGCCACAATTCCAGTCGCATTCAGATAAAGCCGCTCCATCCTTTTTCCCTTTGACATTGTTTAACATAGGCAGTATGTTTTAATAGAAATACTCCACTAAAAACAAACATTGGCAAAAAAAATATGTGACTATGTTCCATGAAACCATTAATTAGACTTGTATTGCTGGTGAAACGTGTGGACCAGGTTCTCTTGTCTGCCAGGCTGTTGAGGCAGTCTGAATGATTTTCAAGACTTGCTCTAATGACAGTATTTATTTCCTCCGTGGCAGAAAAACGCTACACGACTCTGTTCAACTGGGCTAAACATAAAAGAGACACTATACTAAAGAAAAAATAGCCAAGTCCACAGACGTTTGCCGTTAAGTGAAAGCTACCGCTAGCATTAACACCAACTGCCCGATCAACACCCATAAGATGATAGTTTGGCCTCATAAATAAAAGCCAACAATAAACAGCCATCACCCTAATGACCTTAACGAGAGGTCACACATTATGTTTAATTAAAATAGATGAGACATTCATGGGATTTTAGAGAGCATAAATGTTGGTTGTTAGCAGGGGCGGATCTAGAAAAATATGTATGGGGTGGCGAGAGGGGGGCAGGAATATTTGAGGGTATCACGACTGGGTGACGACAGTTGTATGGACTCAAAAGCACGACTAGACACAGCACGGATGAAGTAGTAAAGTCTTTACTCAAAACAGGTTCGGTACACAGGAGGTCAGTCAGCGGAGGCAAACAAATCCGGCAGGGGTTAGGCAGAGACAGGATCGAGGGAAAACAGGCAGAAGTCAAAAACCGTCAAACACTAGGAACTCTGAGGAAAATGCTGGAACGCTTAGTACGGGGACAAAAGACGAACTGGCAACGGGCAGGGAAAACACAGGGACTATAAATGCACAGAGGGGAGGTAATGGGAACCAGGTGAAGGTAATCAGGGCGGGGGAAGTCAATCACTGAGGGAGGAGAAACCAAAAGGGCGGAGAGAGAGGATCTGAAATGAGAGGAAAGGTGAATACACCAAAACAACAGACAGAGACAAAAACTACAACATAGAGTGAGACATGACAGTACCCCCCCCTTTAGGGACGGCACCTGACGTCCCAGGCTGCTCAGGATGACGGCGCAGGAAGTCCTGGATGAGAGTGGGGTCCACAATGTTACTTGAGGGAACCCAGGACCTCTCCTCAGGACCGTATCCCTCCCAGTCCACCAGGTACTGGCGACCACGACCACGTCGACGAACAGCCAGCAGTCGCTTCACCGTATATACCGGGCCACCATCGATGAACCGGGGGGGTGGTGGGGGCCTGGAGGCTGGGACCAGAGAACTCTCCTCCACCGGCTTGACCCGGGCCACATGAAATGTGGGATGCACTCTCAGGGACCTGGGAAGCCTGAGGCGCACAGCTGCCGGGTTGACCACCTGGGAGATGGGGAAAGGACCCACAAAGCGAGGAGCCAACTTGCGGGATTCCACTCGCAAGGGGAGATCCTTGGAGGACAGCCACACCTTCTGCCCAGGTCTATAGGACGGAGCTGGGATCCTCCGACGATCAGCTGCTCTCTTGGTCCGGGCCGAGCTTCGTAGCAGGACCTGACGAGACCCATTCCATATCCGGCGGCATCGACGGATGAAGGCCTGGGCCGAAGGGACGTTAACCTCTTCCTCCAGGGCTGGAAACAATGGCGGTTGATAACCGTAGGCACACTGGAAGGGGGAGAGACCAGAGGCAGAACATGGCAGAGTGTTGTGGGCATACTCAACCCAAATGAGGTGCTTGCTCCATGTAGCAGGGTTCTGGGAGACAAGGCAACGTAGTCCAGTCTCCAACTCCTGGTTAAGACGCTCGGTCTGGCCGTTGGACTGGGGATGGTATCCGGAGGTGAGGCTGACCGTGGCGCCCAGGAGAGAACAGAAGGCCTTCCAAAACCGTGAAGCAAACTGTGGCCCCCGATCTGACACCACATCCTTAGGAAAACCATGTAAACGAAATACATGCAGCAGCAATACCTCCGCCGTCTCCTTGGCAGAGGGCAACTTGGGAAGGGGGACAAAATGGACCATCTTCGAAAATCTGTCCACCACCGTGAGAATGGTGGTGTTACCTTTGGAGGGAGGCAATCCTGTGACGAAGTCCAGGGAGATGTCAGACCAGGGACGGTGGGGCACCGGGAGAGGGCAAAGGAGACCCGGTGGAGGCCGATGGGAGACCTTATTCCTGGCACACACTGGACAAGCGGCCACATACTCGCCCACCTCCTTTTCCATGGCAGGCCACCAGAAACGCTGCTTGATCACGAAGCATGTTCTCTTAACACCAGGATGGCAGGACAGGAGGGAAGTGTGAGCCCAGTGGATCACCTGAGAACGAAGAGAGTCAGGAACAAACAACCGGTTCTGGGGGCAACCATCCGGTATGTGAGAGTTAAGATTTGCCTGTCTGACCCTCTCCTCAATTCCCCATGTGACTGCCCCAACCATGCAGGAAGGGGGCAGGATGTAGCTTGGGGACCTAGGCGTTGGATCCGGGTCAAACAGGCGGGACAGAGCATCAGGCTTACCATTCTTAGAGCCAGGACGGTAGGATAGAGAAAAATCAAAACGGTTAAAAAAAAGTGCCCACCTGGCTTGCCTGGAGTTGAGTCGCTTAGCGGACCGAATGTACTCCAGGTTCTTGTGGTCCGTCCACACCAGGAATGGGTGCTCCGCTCCTTCCAGCCAGTGGCGCCACTCTTCCAGTGCCACCTTAACTGCCAAGAGCTCCTTGTTGCCAACATCATAGTTCTTTTCAGCTGACGAGAGTTTCCTGGAAATGAAGGCGCATGGGTGAAGCTTGTTGTCCGTTTGTGACCGCTGAGACAGAACCGCCCCGATACCCAGATCAGACGCATCCACCTCCACCACGAACTGACGACTTGGGTCGGGTAGTGTGAGGATGGGTGCAGAGGTGAAGCTCTCTCTCAGCTTCTGGAAGGCAAAATCAGCCTCGGGGCTCCACTGGAACTTGACCTGGGGAGAGGTTAAGGCATGCAGAGGGGCAGCAATGGCACTGAACTTGCGAATAAATCGCCTGTAAAAGTTAGCAAACCCCAGGAATCGTTGGACTAGCTTGCGGCTAGTGGGTGTAGGCCAATTCACAACAGCACTGACTTTGGCGGGGTCCATCTGGATGCTGTAACCAGAAACCACAAACCCCAAAAAAGAAACAGAGGGGACATGAAACTCACATTTCTCAGCTTTCACAAACAGCTGATGGTCGAGGAGGCGCTGCAACACCTGACGCACATGCTGAATGTGAGTCTGCTCATCAGGCGAGTAGATGAGAATGTCGTCCAAATACACAAAAACAAACTGATCCAGCATATCCCGGAGGACGTCGTTTACCAGGGCCTGGAACACAGCTGGAGCATTAGTTAGTCCAAACGGCATCACCAGATATTCATAATGTCCACTGGGAGTGTTAAATGCAGTCTTCCACTCATCCCCCTCTCTTATTCTCACCAGATGATAAGCATTACGAAGATCTAGCTTAGTAAAAATCTTGGCATCTTGTAACAGTTCAAATGCAGATGAAATAAGAGGAAGGGGGTACCTGTTACGAATGGTGATGTTGTTCAGGCCTCTGTAGTCTATGCAGGGACGGAGAGTCTTATCCTTCTTGTCCACAAAGAAAAAACCTGCTCCAGCAGGAGAGGAAGACGGCCGGATGATCCCAGCCTTCAGGGATGAAGTGATATATGTCTGCATCGCTTCCCTCTCTGGAGCAGACAGTGAATAGAGACGACCTCTGGGAGGAGAAGACCCGGGAAGCAGATCGATGCAGCAGTCGTATGGCCGGTGGGGAGGCAGAGAAGTAGCTCGGCCCTTGTTGAAAACCTCCTTTAGATCCAGGTAGCATGCAGGGACACCAGAGAGGTCCGGGAAATCCGCGTCGGATGACGCCGGAGGAGACGAGGAAGCAGGAGACACGGGAACAGCAGCAGGCTCAGGAACCACAGGAGTCGTTGGAGCCGGAACCCGCTCTGATGAGAAGCAGGCAGGTGAGCAATCCCCACTCCAACCCAAAATCTCTCCAGACGACCAGTTGATCTGTGGGTTGTGTCTGGAGAGCCAGGGAAGACCCAGCAGCAGCGGATGAGAGGGAGAGTCAAAGAGGTGGAAGCTCAGAGATTCAGTATGTCCTTTAGCCATGATGAGCCTGATGGGCTGAGTGCGGTGAGTTACCTTGCATAATAACCTTCCATCTAAGGCGCTGGCCTCCAGAGGCTTGGGCAGGGGCAACAGGCTCAGTCTGAGTCTCTTAGCCAATTGCCAGTCCATAAAGTTTTCATCAGCCCCGGAGTCCACCAGCACAGGATGACAGGACGTCTGGGACGGACACACCAGTTTAGCCTGAACCAGGCGGCGAGAGAAGGTAGCAGAGGAAAATGTACGGCTCACCAGTGCCCTCTTTATCACGGGTGAGCCCGGTCTTTTACTGGACATGAGGCGATGAAGTGACCCAGCTGAGAACAGTAAATGCAGCGACCCTCTTGCCAACGACGACGTCTCTCCTCAGGTTCGAGTCTCGTCCTTCCAAGCTGCATGGGCTCCTCCGAGACAACAGGAGGCGCTGACGAGCTGTTCACCGGGAGGAAACGAGGAGAACGCCACGAAGAAGAGACCGCTGCGGACTGCCCCCTGTGGCCGGGCGGGAAAACAGCCGAGCTAGATCTGTCTCTCTCCCTCTCAAAAAGACGTTTATCTATCTTAATAGAGAGTGAGATTAAAGAGTCAAGGTCCTCAGGAAGCTCTAGCGGAGCCAACTGGTCTTTGAGCAGGTCTTCCAGACCATGGAGAAAAGCATCACACAGAGCGGAGGGATTCCAGCCACTGTCTACCGCCAGCGTGCGGAATTCAATGGCGTAATCCGCGACCCGGCGTCTGCCTTGACGGAGCCCCATGAGCGCTCTGGCCGCCTCTCGGCCAGGGGTGGTTTGGTCGAAGATCTTGAAGAGTGTGTCCTTAAAATCGTTCAGCGAGTTGCAGACAGGAGACTCTCTCGCCCATTCCGCCGTGGCCCACGCCTCGGCTCTGCCGGAGAGGTGAGTGATGATAAATGCCACCTTGGCGCGGTCAGTCGGGAACGAAGAAGCTTGCAGCTCGAAATGCAGCCCACACTGAACCAGGAAGGAGCGGCAACCTCCGGAGTCCCCAGAAAACCTCGCTGGGCTGGAAAGGTGAGGGGCCGGAACAGCAGCGAGATGCGGAGCGGGCTGAGGTGCCGGAATGATGGCCGGAGCGGCTGTCGGAGCAGGGGCAGCGGCACCCTGATTCCCCACCTGGAGGGTCAGCTGCCGAATCTGTTCCCCCAAGACCCGGAGCTGCTCACAGACGGAGGACTGGAAGCCTTGCTGTTGACTGGAAATCCCCTGGATCTCCTGGACAACTGAGGTAAGTCGCTCCTCCTGGTTGTGGATCCGACTTCCTTGAGATCGAAGCGCAGCGCGCACTGTATCAGGGTCGGCTGAGTCCATGTTTTGGCCAGTTCGTACTATCACGACTGGGTGACGACAGTTGTATGGACTCAAAAGCACGACTAGACACAGCACGGATGAAGTAGTAAAGTCTTTACTCAAAACAGGTTCGGTACACAGGAGGTCAGTCAGCGGAGGCAAACAAATCCGGCAGGGGTTAGGCAGAGACAGGATCGAGGGAAAACAGGCAGAAGTCAAAAACCGTCAAACACTAGGAACTCTGAGGAAAATGCTGGAACGCTTAGTACGGGGACAAAAGACGAACTGGCAACGGGCAGGGAAAACACAGGGACTATAAATGCACAGAGGGGAGGTAATGGGAACCAGGTGAAGGTAATCAGGGCGGGGGAAGTCAATCACTGAGGGAGGAGAAACCAAAAGGGCGGAGAGAGAGGATCTGAAATGAGAGGAAAGGTGAATACACCAAAACAACAGACAGAGACAAAAACTACAACATAGAGTGAGACATGACAGAGGGGTGGCAACATATGGCAGACGTGTATATATACTGAATTTACTCACAGTTATCACAGTTTGATGAGAAATACACACTACATAAGGGCACAGGCTGCCATTTACATTACATTTATGCTCTCCCTCCTCCATATCTTGACCGTTGTGGTGTTCTCCCACCTCCTCCTGTCCCTGGTCGCCTTGGCCTTATATTCTATCTCTGTCACCTTTCTGTTGCCCTTCTCTCTCTCCTTCCACCCCATATTCTTCTTCTCTCTTTCCTTCCACCTCTTTTCTCTCTCTTTCCACCTCATCTCCTCTGTCTACCTTGCTCAGTTCATTTTCTATTTTTCTCTCCTTTTTCTTTGGTTAAAAAAAACTAAATATGCTACCTTTCCTCTTCATTTCTGTAAGATTCAAAGTAACTTTAGTACAATGTTTTCCTTGACAGACGTTGAATCAATATTAGCTTTCTTAGCCTACTTTACACAGAACTAACGTCAGACCTAGCTAACATTACATGTATAGTTAGCGAAATAATGTTCTTCAACCTGATTTTTATCATCTCAAAATCAGCATCGCAACTATACTAGCACTGTGCTTTCATTATTATTTCATTTTGTGATAGATAGTTAATCAGTTTTTTACCTCTTTCCTCCCGTGCCCCGACTCCTGGCTCCAGGTGCGTGTCCACAGGGGCGATTTTAAACGCAAGTGGACGCGCCGCTTCCCAGTATTGCACGCTTGGCAGGCTGCCACCAGAGGATGATTGACAGGCGCTCTCCATACAACCACGCGCACATTTCATGGCTGCATCTGATTGGATGATCGCTTTCACAGCTGTCCTGTCTGCTCCGGAGTTCCCGCAGACCAACATGGCGGCTCGTTTGGAAACTTTCTCTTATTTTACAAAAATAGTTCACCGAAAGGTGTTTCTGAAAACATTTTAAGCGAGAAATAAGCTATGCAGTTGCTGAATCTGTCTTTATTTTATATCGACAACATTCAGTTTAGAAGATTTTCACAAGCGTTCCTGAGGCGGCGCCGTCTCTCGACATTCGCAGCGACGCTACCAGAATGCATTGCACGGCTTTTCACATAGACAATGAATGGGACGCGGGGAAACACCGCTGCCTGTGGACACATACCTTCCCTCGCTTCGCGAATCACGCCACTCAATTTTTCAAACAAAGCAGCGTCTTGCTGCTCGTAATCTCGTGCTGCATTCACTGCAGTCGGACATTGGAAATTCGCACTCGTAAATGTCAAATTGGACTTTTCTTTGAATTTGTTGCTGCCAACTGGGGTGGCAGCAGGGGTGGCAAGGCTTTCTTTTAGGGTGGCATTTGCCACCCTATGCCACCCCGGTAGAACCTCCCCTGGTTGTTAGCATCTTTTTTTTTTTTTTTAGTAAATTTTAAAGAGGATGAGAGGTTGCCTTCCAAAAAAAACAAGATTTTTTGATTAAAAATATGGCGGACAGACTAAAAGTGGTGGGGTGGGGGGACCACTACAAACCACCATGTGCCACACCAAACTCAGGGGAGTGAAAGGGGAACCGCCTCCCGCTCCTGTCCTGGCAAAGAAAAACACAATTATAATGCCGCCTTTGGTGAGACACCCAGGCAGATAGATTGTAGCAGCTAAAATAGGAGTCTTCTACTCAACCACACACACTCACAACACTCCTACCGCTTACCCGGTGTCGGGTCTTGGGGGCAGCAGCTTTAAAAAGGACCCCAAACTTCCCTTTGAATGAATCTAATTAAATGACAAACCAAATACAAATATACAAGAAACAAACTAACAAAGAAACTTGACACCAAAGCTCAGCTATGGGCAGGGATTAGGAATAATAGTCCCATTATCTAAAAAAACTAAGCCCCACAGCTGAATATTAATTAAATAAAAGTAAATATTTAACGCAAATGAATAAACCAAATAAACAGAAAATTAATCAAATCAATAAGAGTTGTGGTGGGATGGAGAATAGTTGAGCGTCGTGGGCACAAAGCGAGGTTACTGTGCCCTTTAACACGCAGCAGATGGTGGAGATGGAGCGACCGCACCAGGGGTGGAGGGCCGTCCTTCACGATGCCCTGCTGGTAGTCCACGTCACCGAGCCGTGGTAGCGCGGCCCCACACAGGGCAGAGGGAAGAGGAGAGACAAGCTGTGGCCTCAGCAGCCGAGCGAAAAAGGCTTAACACCCAGCCCAAAACATCGTCACCGTTTCGTGGTGAGGCAGACTCCACTCCTCAACCTCCTCACGAAGCTGCACCAAACAGCACGGCCAACGCTGCGTACAAATCCCCGCTCAGTGCAAACAACCGGCGCACGCCAGAAAGCCCTCTCCCGATGACCGCCAGGCAATAGTGTGCTCACCAGCGAAAGCAGGACAATTTAACAGGTGGCACTACTGCTCAATCAGACACAGGTGGTATCGGTTGAGTGGAGGTGGAGCAGCAACTTACAAACCCAACCATTACATTTACATTTACATTTAGGTCATTTAGCAGAGGCTTTTGTCCAAAGCGACTTACAATAAGTACATTTGTCAAAAGAAGGAAACAAAGAAACCACGACGTATCATTGCCGATGCAGTAAGAGCTAAAAATAGAACAAGTGTTAGGTCCTCATCTGAGTAAAGTAGTACTTCAAGAGCAACAGTGCTAAGATCAGAGTGCTATAGGTAAGGTTTTTTTTTTTTTTTTTTTTTTTTTTTTGGGGGGGGGGGGGTGTCGAGGGAGGGTGCTAGTGGGTCATGCTATGTAACCATGATGTTTCCCCCAAACCCTACCAACCTACCAAGTGTTTTTCTCTGAATTCACAGTGTGAAGTGTTAACTAGCGCTTTGCATGAGGTGTCAGACAAACGTCAGCGTGTCGCGAGTTGGGAGGAGAACCTGTTGATAGTTCTGCCTCATATTTCTTGCAATGTCAAACAGGATTGAATCACAGAAAAAAAGAACAACACTCACTGAACATGCCGCCAATTTTCTCGTCAAGAAACCCAGTATTTACGAAGTCTATTTATTTTGATTTTAACAACTTTCAGCTCTCCGTTCTAAAGGCTGTGTGAACAACAAACAGGTGGCAGAAAAAAACAAATGCCATCTTCTCTGAGGGTGCCCTTTTTTGGTGTTCCCATTTGCTCTTAAATCTCACGACCACAGAGGAATAAACATGTTCTCTACCTCCATTGCTCTGCACCTTCACACTATTGTTAAAAGGAGAAGGAAAGCAGTGATTGAAGTGGTGATGTCAACAACTGGTGTGTTTGAAAAGACAGATTACTATTTGGAAGCTCAAGTCTAAGAAGATAAATAAACTACTGTTTCTAATGTCTATAATATTATGCCACCATAGCCTGCTGAAGGAATGTATTTTGAATGAGTGATATTATTCCTGCTTAACTAGCTTCGTTTTACTTTTTACTTTAGGCTTTACACTGGACAGTGGACTATCAGTAACTGACGCTAGTAGATCAGAAGTCGAAGTCAGTAAGTGACGAGCGAGTTTAAAGGTTGACTAGGTGATTCTATTCAGAAACACTTTCTGTTATATTACTTGAAATCCTCGTTACATGCTGATAGCAATGAACACATTACATGCTCTGACATAAATCTGTGGCCGTAGCATGACTGTAAAAACCCCGTCCAATCAAAAGTGTCGGGTCAGAGAAAATAATTGGACGTCCTGCCTGTCTGTCAATGCTTACTTCCTGATTGCACTCTGCCGGTCTGGAGCACTCGTTTGCCGTTCTGGGGGCATTTTATTTTGTTGTTGTTCTGCAATGTCTTCAAAGTCTCTGTGGTTTTTCCAAATGACCTACTCTGCCTTTAAGTGTACACGCTACATAAAGAGCTCCTGATCTGTATTACAGGTAAGCTGACTACAATTGGCACCTGGGTAATAGACAACAGTAGTATGTTTTATTAGAGCTTTGGTTTGCAACTGTGACATTAAGAGACATTGAATTTATGTTGTTTTTTTATGTCACGAGCATGAGCCTCAATGACATGAATGAAACCCAGCATGTATATGTGGTTAAGACATAGCAGTGACAACAAACGGGGTGAAACAGAAAGAACCGAGTTTTAGAAAACTGTATTAACAGTGTGTAATGTTGAGCAGGCTAAGCTAAAATCCCCCTTAAATGCTAATGCCATAACCTGAGAGTATTTTTCTCCCAGTCATGATGATTAATAATTGTTTTAATAATTAGAGTGTGTAGCAGTCAGTGTTTAAATACTTTTATTGTCATCCATCCATTGTCTATCACTTATCCTGTATTCAGGGTCGCGGGGGGCTGGAGCCGATCCCAGCTATCATTGGGCGAAGGCAGGGTACACCCTGGACAGGTCGCCAGTCTATCACAGGGCCGACATGTAGAGACAGACAACCATTCACGCTCACATTCACACCAATTTAGAGACACCAATTAACCTATCCCCATCCAGCATGTCTTTGGACTGTGGGAGGAAGCCGGAGAAACCGGAGAGAACCCACGCTAACATGGGGAGAACATGTTAGCGTGCAGGCGACCCGGGAATCGAACCCGGGGCCCTCTTGCTGTGAGGCGACAGTGCTACCCACTACACCACCGTGCAGCACTTTTATTGTCATCTATGTGAATAATACAGTAACTGGCTGTGAGTCAAAGACTAGTTGATGTTCAATAATTCAGTTCATAGAGGTTTAATTACAGTAAAAGCGGTGATACTCACAAATTTCATAGTTCATAGTTTCATGATTCAGTCTGCAGTAATGTGGTATAACTGAACTTTTATTTTTTACTGTTTATATGTCATCTGAGTGTATCACCTAGCATTTGCAGCAAACATTTCCTCTTCCAGTGAGTAATGATACTTTTAATAAGAGCTGTGAAACAAATTGCTCCCAGCCGCTTTAAAAACACTCAATACCTTTTCTTTAAAAGCACAAACTAGTTTCTCTATTGGCTTCTTAGAAGCAATGGCTGCTACATGATCATGCCATTTTTATTTTTGCCTATAGATGTCTCCGTGTGCGTTTTTGCGGTTTGAACGGTTCTGTCATGCACTTCCACACAACAATCAGAATTGAGCAACATTTGAATTGTTATCCGATTGACTGAGTGGGCCCTAGTTTCGTAGACCAGGGCAGGGCGGCGCAGGGTGGCGCAGCTGGCGCAGTGCAAGTTTCGACCCGCGCAGCCTTCCGCACCGTCAGTTTGGCAGTTTGGTGCGCCAAGATGGGTGTGGCGGCGCAGCAGGGGGAGGCGTCACAGATTCAGCCTGGCGTAGCGGAAGTTTCGTGGCAAAAAGCCTCGCCGAGACTGCGCTGAAAGCTCGCCAGCTCCGACCTGGTCTACTTTCAGCGCAAGGCGCAAGGCGTAAATAAAGTCCATTCATTCAAGGCGAATCACAGCTGGCGCAGTGGAAGTTTGGCTGACGGCGCGCAGTGCGCACACGTCACCAAGACCTCACAGGCAGGTTTCCACAGTTCCAGGCACATTTAAATGCAATAAATAATCACAACAAACACTATTTAATGCAATTAATTGAATCAACACATGAATTTATATCTATATAGATTGTCCCGTCACATCTGACGTCAGATCAAAGGCGGATGGCACGCGTAACGGAAACTCAGCCTCTCGGACCAAAACATCTCCCTCTCTCTCTCCTGTTTTTTTATAATATGGGCATTGTTATTATTATGATACGCGCGCACAGCGCGTGATGCGCGTGGTGGGAGCGGTGGCGCTGCTTCTGTCATCGGGTAGTGACGGAACTTGCACTGAACCTCCCCTAACGCATTAAAGGGGAGGAGAGGAGCTCATTTGATTGGTGAAGATCTGAATCGGCTGTATTAATCCCAGTCCACGCCTCGTCTCCTCCTCGTCTCCCACTCACACCTTCTTCACCTCCCTCTTTCCCACTTGCGCCGGTGGGCGAGACCGGAGGTGTGCCTGAGCGAGCCTGCGCGAGCCTGCGCGAGCCTGCGCGAGCCTGCGCGGTGCACGAAACTTGCAAAGTCCAGGCGGACACGCCCCGTCGGCGCGGCGCAGGTGCGCTGAAAGCTGACTGCGCCTGGTCTACGAAACTAGGGCCCAGTGAGTTGTTTGTTTGCTCCCAGAACTATCCATCCGTCATAATCCAACCACACCCACACAGTCTTGATAAAGGGGATGTGCTGAATCCACCATGCACTCACCATGAAATAATTTTAAAAAAGCAGCTCATGAACTACAGTCTTGGTCTACATTACATTAAAGTGTCAGTCCGTAACATTTTCATCTATGTAATTGTCATTTAAGTTCCTATCCTGTTCCTATCCTAAATAGGATCTCCGTGTCTGTGGCCATATCTAAATGAGTTTGATCTTTTTCCGTCAGTCAGCAGCGGTTGGTCTGCAGGTGGAGCTACTCACGGAAGTATGCTGCGTTTACTCGGAATGGGAAATCAGTAACTTCCAACTGCTGAGTCAGGCTCCCTCTAGTCTAAAGTGTTTGACCAGGTACATTTCATTTCTGCTGACTCACAATGGAGGATCAACAGGCAGAGAAAGAAGACCATTCAACTTCCAGTCCAAGAAAAAGAAACAACAAACTAATGGAAGTGAAGAAGAAAGTAATCAAGAAGCAAAGTGACGCCAACGAGGGAAAACCACGGACCTCCTTTCAGCGTGGAGCATTTGAAGGCATCACGCGGATAAGAGACAGTCACACTGTTGGTGAGGGAGATGAGTCCCAGAGGCTCACCTGCAGTTCCATCTACCACCACAGAGGCCGCTAGAAGCAACGCATCTCAAATCTTACACACTGACACTTTTGGTTTAACTTATCTTTCACTTTTCAAATTACCGAAAATGATAGCTATTTCCATTTCAAACAGCCCATGAATCCCGAATCACTTGTGCTAATTTCAAGAGCTAAGCATGCTGACCATTGTTAGGATTATGTTGAGGTAAGAGTTCTGTCAAGGGCCTGTCATCATGACAAGACATAGCCTAAACTCCATCCATCCATCGTCTATCTTGTATTCAGGATTCACAGGGGGCATGTAGGGGGTCATGTGGGAGGAAGCCGGAGAACCCGGAGAGACCCCACGCTTACAAAGGGAGAATATGCTAACTCCACACAGAAGGAACCTGGCCCCGACCCAGGAATCGAACCGGGGACCCTCTCGCTGTGAGGCAAGGCTACCTACTACACCACCGTGCAGCCAGCCTAAGGTCCAACAATTAAGAATTTGAGGTATCATGCAAAGCTTGAATATGCTCCTGTATTCTAGTGATTATCATATTATTAGCGATTAGCACTAGCGATTAGCACTAGTGATTCACAGGCTCATGAAAATGGTGAGGGCTATCAACAGTCATTTAAGATCAGTCCATCTAAATGTTTAAGTGACGCAGACCAAGGCCAGTAGTTATTGTGACCAGGGGCCTCATTTATAAAACTGTGCGTAGGATCCTTACTAAAAGTGTACGTACGCCAAAAAGCCAAAGTTTGCGTGCGCCAAAAAAAACCCTGAATTATAAAACTGTGCGCACGCAAGCTGTACGCAATGTTCCCTTTATAAATCACAGGATCACCTACAAGTGTGCGTACTTGAATCCCGCCCTGTACACGCCCTCATTTTACCATGTTAATGAGCCGGCATGCAATCGTTTCCGTGTGGTGAATCACGGCGACGGGTCAGAAAAAAAGGGAAGAAACGTAACTTTTCAGAAACGGAGAAAGAGACACTTGTTGGGGAGGTGGAGGCCCGGACAATAATTTAATTTAGTGGCCACAGCAGCGGGATCACGAATAAAAAGACGCAGTGCGAGGGGCAACACATTGCTGCTGCAGTCATCGGCGTCAGTGGGACGGAGCGGGCGGTTATCTGAAGGTAAATGACATCTTTCTGCTCCTTTACCAACATGTATTCAATGTATCGCTTGAGTATTTGAGGAGGTTTGACTTTGATGTGACTTTGACGGGGATTTTGTCCGAAAAGGAGGGAGACACAGACGCGACTGAGACCAGAGGGATAAGGGTGAACAGATTTTAAACTTTTATTGTAAATAAAACAAAACGTTAAATAGTTTTTGTCCTTCCAGAGTCTGCAGCGTGTGGCGTAGAGGAGGGTGACGGTGAGGAGGGTGATGTGAGGAGGGTGACGGTGACAGGCCCTCGGCACAGCATCCGGGTCCGGTGCAAAGCAGCAGCGCACCCCGGGCACATGGCACATCAAGTGGTCGGGTGCTCACTGATGCCGTCCTGCAACTTCAGCAATGACACAATCAATGAGCTACGGCAAACGCGCACTGTGATTAATAAAATAATACGTTTACAATGAACATTGATTGTTGTCTTCCTTATATTACAAACGCATAACATCCTCACGGATTCTTGCGCCCTGTTGATACCCCTCCAGTCGGGCAGGGAGCCGTGGCTCGGGGTCATCGATAAATTTGCGCTCTCCATGATCCTACACCTGAGCGCACACGAGCGTGCCACTAATTATAGTGCATTTCCTCTGCGCTCTGAGGTTGAAAAACGAGGATAAAAAAGGATTCCGAAAAAGGCTCAAGACTCACCTGTTCAGACTTCACCTTGACTCTACATAGCATGACCCACTAACACCCTCCCTCGACACCCCCCAAAAAAACAAAAAAAACCTTACCTATAGCACTGTGATCTTAGCACTGTTGCTCTTGAAGTACTACTTTACTCAGATGAGGACCTAACACTTGTTCTATTTTTAGCTCTTACTGCATCGGCAATGATATGTCGTGGTTTCTTTGTTTCCTTCTTTTGACAAATGTACTTATTGTAAGTCGCTTTGGACAAAAGCGTCTGCTAAATTACCTAAATGTAAATGTAATGTAAATGATAAGTGTAACAATTATACGATGGCTTAATGGCTGTATGTGTGTTGATGATATATGCACATAAATAAGGAGAATATTTAGTTATTCCCGCTGTGTTCTACAGTGATCTAATGGGAGGTATTTATTGTATATTGTATTACATGCAGTCGGGCCGTCTCCTCCTCCTCCTGCGGTGACAGCGCTGATTCAATATTTCAAAATTATTTTGATTTAAGATACAAGTCAGATTTTAAAAGAAGGTGTTAACATGAAAAAAACTATCACTCATTAAAAGCGTCAAAAACATTGCTGGAGTTCATCATGATAATGCAGATCTAACGTATGATATGGAGTGTAATTAAATGTGTGCGAGTCATCAAAAATATATAGTTCTTCTCGCGTTTACTGCTGATTCCCTTCCAGTCTCCAGAATGTGCGTACCGGTACGCATGCCTCAGAGTTTGCTTACGGGTACGCACACTTTCCCGTCAAGTTTGGTTTTTATAGATCACAACATTTGCGTGGAAAGTGGCGTACGCACGTTTCCAGCCCCGTTTTGTGCCTACGCAAGCTTTATAAATGAGGCCCCAGGTCACATTTCACTAGCTTTAGTATGCTCTTTTTGTTTTTGCTGCAGAAGAAGAAAAAGCCCAGCAACCATAACTAAGCGGGGCTTAACGAATCAGCTGGTTTGACCTGTTATCATTCTATATCTCCTCAAATGTGCTCACTTTTTCTACACGGTTTTCTTTTGCTTGTCTAAGTGTATCAGTTGGTCACCAGATCCAGCCCTACCTGTGTGTGATATTGTGTCGTGTTTGGAGTGTAGGCTCTCTGTCACCTGGTTCCATCTATAATTGATGGGCAGGGCCAGAGGACATGTCAGAGCCACTCCACACAGCCAGAGTGTGACAAGGCCACACAGAGTGACGGGACAACACACTGCTTCCTCATCCCCATCTACATCCGACCCACACCTCACACATTTCTGTGCATGTGGGAGGGGCGAAACACACCGGGGAAAGGGAGGTAAACATGCAGGGAGGGGGAGAAAAGGAGCAGCGGAAAATATATTGTATTTAACTTAATGCACACACACGCACATACACATACGACAGAATCACAATCTATAGAGTAATCCTGATGATGAGGCTGTTGCAGCATCTCCCAGCTGTTATGGGTGTGATAATGAGAACATGGCTCCTGGTAGACATTAAGAAGCACATCACTCTGTCTGGTGTGTTTCCTGTTTACCTTTGCTCAGCAATTTGCATGACACTCTTTCCTCTGACCCAGAACGTACTGGAGAACACTTGTGCATTAAGGGTCCTCATGATCTTTAAGGCATGAATAATATTTTTGGGGGGCCCAGAGTTCTGCTGTGCGATCTGCAGATATCTACATGTAACCAGTGAGAAAAAGAGCAGGGGCCTCATTTATTAAACTGTGCGTAGGATCCTTACTAAAAGTGTACGTACGCCCAAAAGCCAAAAAAAATTCAGATTTATAAAACTGTACGCAATGTTCCCTTTATAAATCACAGGATCACCTAAGTGTGCGTGCCTGAATCCCGCCCTGTACATGCCCACTTTTTACCATATTAATGAGCCGGCATGCAATCGTTTCCGTGTGGTGAATCACGGCGACAGGTCAGAAAAAAGCAAAGAAACGTAACCTTTTTAGAAATGGAGAAAGAGACACTTGTTGGGGAGGTGGAGGGCCGGACAATAATTTAATTTAGTGGCCACAGCAGCGGGATCACGGATAAAAAGACGCAGTGCGAGTGGCAACACATTGCTGCTGCAGTCAACGGCGTCAGTGGGACGGAGCGGACAGTGATCTGAAGGTAAATGACATCTTTCCGCTCCTAACTTGTATTCAATGTATCGCTTGAGTATTTGAGGAGCTTTGACTTTGATGTGACTTTGACGCGGGAGACACAGTCGCGACTGAGACCAGAGGGATAAGGGTGAACAGATTTTAAACTTTTATTGTATATAAAACAAAAAGTTAAATCGTTTCTGTCCTTCCAGAGTCTGCAGCGTTGGGCGTAGAGGAGGGTGACGGTGAAGAGGGTGACGGTGTAGAGGGTGACGGTGAGGAGGTTGACGGTGAGGAGGGTGACGTGGGGAGGGTGACGGGCCCTCGGCCCAACACAAAGCAGCAGCACGCCAAGACGCAGTGCACCCTGGGCGCATGGCACATCAAGTGGTCGGGTGCTCACTGACGCCATCCTGTATCTTCAGCGAGACACAATTGCCGCCATCAACAACGTTGCAGATGAGCTATGGCAAGCGTGCACTGTGATGCAAGAAATTGCCATATTAATAAAGGAATACGTTAAAATCTTTTTGTTTCCTTATCTTACAAACGCAGCATGACATCCTCACGGATTCTTGTTGATACCCCTCCAGTTGGGTAGGGGGCCTTGGCTCGGGGTCATCATGCTGGGGACCTTTGCCGGGTGGTAGAGTCTGCCCCCTGAAGTTTGCTAAAGTTGCGCTCTCCATGCTCCACGACTGAGCGCACGAGCGTGGCACTCATTGCACATTTCCTCTGCGCTCTGGTGGTTAAATAACAAGGATTAAGTGTAACAAGTATACAATGGCTTAATGGCTGAATTTGTGTGTGTTGATGACATATGCACAGTAAATAAGGAGAATTTAGTTATTTCCGCTGTGTTCTGCAGTGATCTAATGGAGGGTATTTATTGTATCCTGTACACACACACACACACACACAAATGGACCCCCCCTGTCCCCCTGTTCAGACGCGTATTTTTCCGCGATGGTCGACAAGCGCTTCTGCTCAGCTGTTGTTCATTCAGAGCTATTTATTTTTATCATAAACTCATAAAATAAATGGGTTGCGGAGCCGGCGCAATGCAAGTTTCGACCCGCACACGGTCAGTTTGGCAGTTTGGTGGATCGCCTGTGCCAAGATGGGTGTGGCAGCGCAGCAGGGGGAAGCGTCACAGATTCAGCTTGGCGTGGCGGAAGTTTCGTGGCAAAAAGCCTCGCCGAGACTGCGCCGAAAGCTCGCCAGCTCCACCTGGTCTACTCTCGGCGCAAGGCGCAAGGCGTAAATAAAGTCCATTCATTCAAGGCGAATCACAGCTGGCGGAGTGGAAGTTTGGCTGACGGCGTGCAGTGCACCCACGTCACCGAGACCTCACAGACAGGTTTCCACAGTTCCAGGCACATTTAAATGCAATACATAATCACAACAAACACTATTTAATGCAACTAATTGAATCAACACGTGAATTTATATCTATATAGATTGTCCCGTCACATCTGACGTCAGATTAAAGGTGGATGGCACGCGTAACGGACATCTCACACGACATCTTGCCATTCCTCACCACCTGATCAACTCCTCCCTCACCTCAGGTGTCATTCCAGCAGATTTTAAGACAGCTACTGTGAAGCCTCTCCTTAAAAAACCCACCCTAGACGCTACTGACATCCAAAGCTACAGACCTTTATCTCTTCTTTCATTTCTCTCTAAAACCTTGGAACGTGCCGCCTACAACCAACTGTCATCCTATCTCTCGCGGAACAACCTCCGAGACCCTAATTAATCAGGATTCAGGACTGCTCACTCCACTGAGACGGCCCTCCTCACGGTGACCTGAGTCCCTGCGAGACGCCAAAACCTCATCCAACTCCTCCATTCTCAATCTCCTCGACCTATCTGCTGCATTCGACACAGTCAACCACCAAATCCTCCTCTCCACTCTGGCTGAACTTGGCATAACTGACTCTGCTCTCACCTGGTTTACATCATACCTGACAAATTGCACCTTCCAGGTCACATGGAATGGCTCTATGTCCAAACCCTGCTCTCTGGACACGGGTGTCCCTCAAGGCTCAGTATTAGGACCGCTTCTGTTCTCACTATACACCAGATCACTAGGTTCTGTTATCACATCGCATGGATTCTCCTACCATTGCTACGCAGATGACACCCAGCTGTTCCTCTCTTTTCCCCCGTCCTCTGACGCTCACATTGAAACTCGCATCTCGGACTGTCTGGCTGACATCTCTGTCTGGACAACTGCACATCACCTCAAGCTTAACCTGAATAAAACCGAACTCCTCTTCATCCCAGGGAAAGACTGCCCTCTCATGGACCTGTCGGTCACTGTCGAGGGCATCACAGTATTACCTTCCTCAACTGCGAGGAACCTGGGTGTAATCCTCGATGACCAACTATCCTGCACCCCCAACATCACTGCTGTGGCCCGATCCTGCAGATTTGCCCTCTACAATATTCGCAGGATTCGGACCTTCCTCACAAAGGATGCAACGCAACTCTTGGTCCAAGCACTGGTCATCTCCCGCCTTGACTACTGCAACTCTCTCCTGGCCGGACTCCCGGCCTCTGCGATTAAACCATTGCAGCGTATCTAGAACGCTGCAGCACGCCTTATCTTCAATCTACCCAAATTCTCCCACGTGACCCCCCTCCTCCGTGACCTCCACTGGCTCCCTGTTGCAGCACGCATCCAATTCAAGATGATGACACTGGCCTTCAGGGCCATCAATGGAACGGCACCTGTCTACCTTCAAACACTGGTCAAACCTCATGCCCCGAAGCGAGCACTTCGCTCCTCTACTTCAGCTGGCCGGCTGGTACCAACATCGCTGAAATCAAACAAATGTCGCTCAGCAAAGTCCAGTCTCTTCGCTGTTCTGGTCCTCAGTGGTGGAACGAACTCCCGACCAATGTCAGGACAGCAGAGTCATTTGCCATCTTCCGAAAAAGGCTCAAGACTCACCTGTTCAGACTTCACCTCGACGCATGACCCACTAACACCCTCCCTCGACACCCCCCCCCCCCCCAAAAAAAAATAAAAAATTGATGATACTAGCTGATGTAAGCACGCATCACAAATGTTTTTTCCCAGGAAGAAAAATACATTGGAGTTTTTATATAAAAAATACAAAGACATGTATTTTCTGTCATAAATTGTTAAATAGGCACACACTATTTAGAAGAAGTGGAAATAAAGATCTGTCATTGTTTTTGAATTGCTCTGTGCAGCTGCTTAGTTCTAGTATTGTAGTATGATAAGGATGACAATTAATTCGTCTCCAGATAAAAACCAAAGCCGGAACTCCCTTCTCCCTGTACACCAGGCGGATCTCCAAGTCTGAAGTGAAACCCATGCTAAAGTGCCTTAAACTTGCATTCTTTTAAATGACCATCAGGGGGCGACTCCTCTGGTTGCATAAAGAAGTCTGATTGTATAGAAGTATATGCGGAAAGGACCCTACTTCTTACTTGACCTTGTTAAACATGAGTTTATGGACTCAATGGCTAGTTTTAAACCTTCTTCAATACAACATGTGTAAGCTAATTTAGAGTCAAATAGACCATAACACAGTGGATGATGTAGGGCGGGGCTAGCCTGTGACTAACAGATCTCTGCCATGGTGTTGTCCAGTCTATGTTTTATATGCAACCGTAACCGTTTCACAGTGTGTTTTCAGTTCATGAAGATGTTCATCTGGTTCGGTTCTACTCAGCTACAACCTTGTGTGTCTCCTCTGCCTGCACACATTTGACACCCAAAACCCAAAATGGCGATAGCCGAGACGCTTAACTCAAAAATGTGCACAAATGCGTTCTGCTCGACCCTCCTCATGCGCTGGCAACTACTCAATACTTATTCATTATGTTTGAGATTTTGGATGCGGGGATGGAACAGACAGTGACTCATTTCACTTTGAATACTGACCGTGACTTCTGATTGATCGTTTAGTTTGATGGAAGAAAGGCAGTCGCCAAAGGGAATGACAGGCCATCAAGTAGGATGCTTGTCCTTCGCATGGATGCTGGTCTGAACGCTTGTATCTCATCCACCTGCCTGGTTGTTACGTGCACAGCTTTAATTAAATGCCACAGATTCTCAGCTTCCATATTGTATATATCACTTTAACATTACAAGAGAAAGGATGAGGACGATGAAAATGTTCATGTGGCAAACATGAAGCCTTTCTCAGGGTTGCAGATAACCTAAATCCCCCCAAAACACCAGGACACCATCCTCAACTACTGCATAGAGCAGGACATATGATTTCAGCTTTCAACCCCTTGTTTTTTTGTGTTTGTGGAAACAGCCCTTGCAAACTAAACGCAGAGTATTCCTCTCAATGTCCATGCACGCCTCTTCAGAATGGGGAGAAACCCAAAGCGTGACAGCCTGGTTACGGTTGCTACACTGCGATTAGACAACTCCTGTTTATGGTACGCAAACAGTCAATGTTGGCAGTGTGAAAAAAAACACCATGTGACTGTTACTTCGGCGGCTTTCGTCTTCAACACAACAGAGCGCTTTCTCCTCGAGTAATTTTTGCTCACTGACTGCTCACTTCATCTGTCTGAGAAGGAGAATGAGGAGCCGGAATGATGTATGCAGGGGACGCTTGGCAATCGTCAAGGCATCAATCAAATGTTTTAACGGCGTGTGTTCTATTCATAGAGAGTCATTAATCACAGAGGAGGGTGTCTAGCTGCAGCCTCAAAAAGAGCCTGTAGCGACGACGGAGGCGTCAAACTTTTTTCTTCTTCTTTCCCTTCTGAAACTTCAATCCGAGCATCTTATCTTTGGAGTATGGATCTGAAGAAAATGTGGGCGTTAACCTTCAACGCAATAGTTTCTCTCCAAATATGTGTGTGTTTCTGGGAATACGTTTCTGGATATTAAGATGAGCGGCTCCCTAATAAATTGCTGTCGGCCTTTTAACATCGCTCGTGTTTTTGTGGAGATGGGAGCATGTAGACACACACACACAAACTGCAGCTGTGCATGTTATTCCTCACTGACAGTATATCGATCAGCCTCTTGTTACATTATGACAGCATTCCTCGTAGTGTTATTCACGCCATTAGACAGACAGAAAATAGCACCGCTGTGAATTCGGCATCACTCTGGTGCCTGTGGGTCTTTAATGCCCGTCCAGATGGATTTCCCCAAAATGCACATTTTCAAAGTCGCTCAGCAGTTTTTTTTTTTCATGTGAATTTTGTGATGGTTACTCAGAGCAACAGGAAAATTCAACATAGAGATGGCAAACTCGACTCAGTGTGCTGACTCATGGACTTGTGAGTTAAACACTAAACTGATCAGCCTACCCAGAGAATAGAAATTCTTTCGGTGAAACGCAAGCCCACTGTCTCCAACAACAAAGATACACATTCAAACTTAAGCTAATACTGTGTGTCTCATTTTGATTGAGGAACTGAAACGCTGCATTTTCATATTGTTTAATTTTTGGAACATTCACAAACATAGAAACAGCTGTATCCTATTGTCAAAAATGTTTGCAGTGAGTAAAACGACTTATTGATTAGCGCTGAACAAGCAGATTCACATTTTTATCACATAGGATTCAACAAGCTCAAAGCTTATAAGATATAAAGCCTGTATTTGCTCCCACGAGGCCGACATTTTTGGCAGCAACATGTTGTATATGATGCACAGCAACTTCATTGGGGTTTAAGAGTCATGTAAATATGCGAGACAAGCAAAAATTCACCTTCCTGATTTGTGTTGGTGTGCTGCAGCTAATCAGATTTCTACAGTTCATTTAACTCGGCACGCGGCCGGCAGGGTTATTGTGTTACGTCACAGCCTCTCTGGTAAAGCCGGGATGGTGCAATCGTGGCATATTTTTGACTCTCTGTGATTATGGTGGAATCTTTGTGTAAAAAGGCCGACAGAGTCCTCACCACCGTGGGGCACCACCGTGTGGCATTTGCCAACGTGATGCTCATGGTGATGGCAGAGCAAGCTGGCGCACTTATAAGTAGGAGCGGCCCCTTCCTTTTTCCTCTTCCGCTTCCACCTTGGTGGCGGTGGCGTGTGTGGCGTGGCTCAGCAGGCTCTACCATCCCCTACGCCCAGCTGCGGGGGTTGCGTAGAACCACGCTAGCTGATTGGAGGTTTTTGTCTCGGTCATTCATCTGGCGTGGCGCAGTGGGCTTCCCAAACCCCCCCCCCCCCCCTTCCCAGCGTGGCTGCCCGCTGACTGTGGTGGTTGGGTGCTGTGTGCTGTCCAGGGCTTCCCGGGGAGCGATCACTTGTTTCCCCTTCGCGGGGTGGCTCGCGGGGCGGAGCTGAACATCACCTGGCTCCCTCGTGCCTGCCGTTGCTCAGTAAAGTGTGTGGTGAATTGTCGCCGGCCTGGACCCGCCACCACTCCCTAGGGACGCTGCTGCTTTGGCTCCCCCCTATTTACTGCGTGGCTCTTGGCTTCTTTTTGGTTTGGCCCGCGCTTGGTTGGCAGTCATTCTTTGTTAATTATTTGCCGGTAGATTATTATTATTAGTCATTTCCCTGTTTGTTGTTTTCTTTAGGTTGTTGTTTTTTGCCCTCGTTGTTTACTTTTGTTTTGTTCTTTTGCTTAGTTGGGTGTGTTTTTGCATGTTTTGATGATTTGTTTGTATTCCTTATTGTGTTCAATTATGTTATGTTTGCGTTATGGTATTCTTGGCCTCATTTGTTTGCACAGGTGTCGTGAGCGGTCGGCAGCAGTTGTTTCCTGGTGGTGGTCTTCCCTTCTAGAGTTCTACTGCAGTGTGAGTGTGGTATCACGGGTGTTATAAGTTGAAGTCCTCTTTGGTTTGATTTGCCCCCCTGCTGTCCGGTACGTCACAGCCCTGTGCCACGTTATTCCCCGCCAGTGCCATTGTTTTAATTGGGTATTGTGTGTCTATCTGGTTTTATACTTATATCAAATAAAGAGAAATATTGTTTAATATTGTCTCTTGCCCCATGGAAGTTTTTCGAACCTGTGTGACCTTACTTAAAGGTGGAATTCCTGGGGGCTAAATTCCCCCTGGGGGCTAAATTCCCCCAGGTGGCGTTGTCGCAACACTAACCGTACATGCTTATGCCACACGTGGATATGTCAGCTAGCAGTGTGCTAGGCCGGTGACCCTCCCGGACAGTGTGTAACATTTCAAGTAATTTATTACCATAAAGCAATATCTTCATTCATAAATAGGTCCTCATAAGTGTATAATTACCTCTGCCAATAATCTAATTCATCCTCATAAGCAAAGAATTTCTTATTTGTATTTATATTGGACAAGTCCTCAGGAGCTCAATCCACATTTTGAAGATCGCCGAGGAGGGACATGATGCCTAAACATGATTTTGTTCAGAGCCAGCGTGAATGAAAGGAGATCACTTCAGTGAGAGGCGCTTCTGGACGCGCGGGGTGGCACGCAGGACCGGCTTTCCCCCGGGGCAGACACCCACTTTTACTGACTTTTTCTTCCTGTGGCGCATGGATCTCAGATACGGGCGCGCCCACGTCCCGCTGTTTCCCCTGGAGCTCCCGAAGAGCAACTTTTATGGACTTTTTCATCCACCCGTGATGCATTAATCCCACGGATCCCAGGCACTTTAGTGACATTCGTTTGTGTAGGCTATGACATAGTAATGGAAGGCTACCAAAAATACACCAATAACAACATGGCAACATAAACGACTATCTTGCTGGAGGAGTAATGACTTCCACATGCTCACACATGTTTGTTTGAAAGCTCATCACCTGAAAGAATACTGAAGAGGTGTTGGACAACATGTTGTCATAGCTTCTTGGTTCATAACGGCTATCGGAGCTGCATCAAAGCGATGCGCTATGGAGCACTATTCCTTTGAATGCAAAATACTATTTCACCACTAGATGGGAGTAATTCCTACACACTGTCTCTTTAAAGCTGCACAAAGGCAGTTCAGAAATTAAAATCACAACGGCGTTGGGATGCGCAGCGTGCTCTGAGTGTCAGCGCCTTGTACTTCTCTGTTAGTAAGACATGAGTATTGAACATCAATCAAAGTAGTGTTAGAGCCTGAAAGGAATGCTTCACCCCCAAATGACTTTAGCTTCAACTTCACTCGTACGCCTCAAAGGGGAATGAGGAATCTGAAAAAAGGCCAATAACAGGGCAACTCCTTGATGAATTGAATGGAGGTTTAACATCAGCGGAACTATGTCAAAACATTTGTTTCACAAACACAACTCAGTAGAGTAGTATAATCAAAGTCTCGTTGATGAAGTGGTAAGCTCACTACTTCAAAAACATCGTCAAGGATTTCCTGGTTTTTGTGCTATTTTCCGTTCACCATGTACAAAATCCAGTTTTGTTTAATAATATGAGATAAACAGCAGTGAGCAATTGATTTACAAATGGTGTCTTTAAGGATGAGGTATTCCTTTAAAGGGACAGTTAAATGAACAAATCAAAATACATGTGTTTTCCTCTTTTCTCTTGCTATTTATCAGTAGAGATAGTTTTGGTGGGAGTCACTTGGTGTTTATGCTTCTCTCCAATATAATGTGTCTCATGGCAGTCAGCTTGTGGTGTTCAAAGTGCCAAAAGAACTGACATCCGAAAAGCTCAACAGCAATGTCTCCTCATTTCATTTCCTCAAGATAATCCACAGACCTGGAATACTTTCCTGCAGGGACTATGGAGGAAGGAAAACATCCCCTGGTGTGTTAACTTCTTGTTTTGCTTTTGTCACTAAACCATTGCAATGCTCATCTCAGATGAAATAGCGCAGGAAGAGGAGCTTCAAGTCAGTTAGTATCTCAAGTTTAGTAGCATTAGCCATCGTCAGTCACACCAGAACAAGACTGGAGCTGCGAAACCCTTCAGTGTACTGAACTGGGCAGTTCTTCTTCTGAACGTTGCATAACCTTTAATAATATGGCATGACACATAATATGTGTAAAAAGGAATATTCTTATGGAAGTTGGACTCAATATAAATACTGTAAATCATCTAATACTGGCCTGTATTCTATTACCGGCCGGTCTCTAACATTGGCCAGTCTCGCTGTTGGCGGAGGTAAAGAACAGCCGGTCTCCAATGGAGGCCGGGGCAAGTGTCCACAGGCAGCATTATTTCCACGCTTTCCATTCATTGTCAGCGTGTGATGCCTTCGCGTTGCGGAGATTTTGGCTGTAAGAAGCCCTGCAATGCATTTGCCTCGAGAGACGGGGCGCCGCCACCTCCTGCAAGCTCTCGAAAATCTTTTAAAATGACCGTTGTCGATCTAAAATAAAGACAGATTCAGCAACTACATAGCTTATTTCTTGCATAAAATGTTTTCAGAAACACATTTCGCTGAACTATTGTTGTAAAATAAGAGAACGTTTCCAAACGAGCCGCCATGTTGGTCGGTTTGAAATCCGGGAGCAGACAGGACAGCTGTGAAAGCCATCATCCAATCAGGTGCAGCCATGAAGTGTGCGCGTGTAGCTCAGGAGGAAGAGCATTTGACTGGCAACCGCAAGATTGCTGGTTCGATCCCCGGCTCCTCCTAGCTGAGTGTCTGGTGCCCTGAGCAAGACACCTCACCCCTCCTGATAAGCTGGCTGTCGCCCTGCGTGGTTGACTCTGCAGTCAGTGTGTGAATGTGTGTATGAATGGGTGATCTCAGTGCTATATAAATGAGGTAATTTACCATTTAAACGTTGTTTACCATAATATGGCAGCTAGTATTTTATAGGCTCAAATAGACACAAAATCTCATTTTTATTCATTCTACTGGTAGTCTGCTCCAAATGTTGACAAACTGTGCTATTCATTGAGCATGTTTACTCTGGCGGTGGCGTCCACGCTTCTGCACGGACGTTGCGGCAGCGAGTGATAATTGTTGTGGACACAATGAACTGGGCCCCTGAGTGGCTCTCAGTCTTAAGTGGCTGTGGTGGATCAGCAAAGTGCTTGTGGAAGCACGGTGGAACCCAACCCGTCTCCTGTTTCTGTCACTGCGCTCCACAAATGCAGCACGCTCACCGAACGCCATCCTCTCCTTCATTACGTATTCGCCCCCTTCCCTTCCCTTTCTCTTTCTCTTTCTAATTTCCTCTTTCCATAAATCTGTCCTCACCTCGTACTCCCCTTTGCCCACTCCTCTATTCACTCTCCTCCATTTTGTAACCGCTCAACGCTCATCGTTTCTGTCGAGCCCTGATTCACTTCCCAGTGGCCCCTCTCCCCATCCATCTTGCCGTCTTTTTCAGCAAGCGACTTGCCTGGCGAATGCAGCCTCTCCTCCACCTTCTCCGCGCTTATCTCCTCAGCCTCCCATCAGTCTCCATCAGGGCTGACTGCTGCCACTTCAGACCTGTCTGTCCATGCATCTCTTTTTATTCTCCCCCTCGCTTCCCAGCACACAGCTCCTGCTGTCTTTCTCCATCCATCTCCCTCCTGGTGAAACAGACACTGACACCAGCCGGCGTTGGAGAAGTGGTGTTGACATGGGGGGTTACACCATTAGAGCATTTTGCTTGCCAGCTATTAGTGAAAGAGATTGCAGACAGTACTGGTGAATGTCAGGAAGATTAAAAATTCCCCCATCTGATTTATTGTACACAGGGGACACAGAAGACCCCTCCCTGGATCTTTTCTGTTTTTAACAAAAAAGAAAAATGTTTATATATATTTTTCCTGTATTCTTTCATGTGTCAATGCACATTATGTGTGTATCGTCTTTTGTCAAATCAAATTAAAATTAATTGTAGCTAGTAATCAGTATGCTGTTGGTGTTTGGATCCTTGGAGTTGACGTCAAAATTGTAATTACCAAGCAGAAAAGTGTTGTTTGTTCTCTGTTACGGCAGTGCTGGCCTTCTAGATTGGTGGTTTCCAAGGGGTGACTGACAATGTTGCTATTGTAATAATGGATTGGTGCTCTGTGAGCCGTGGCACTAAAATATGTTTTGATATCACTTCAAATTTGACAGGCCCCTATGAGCACTCATATGTCCCTGTCCCTCAAACATCCCCGTTTTCACCACAAACACAATAATAATAACAATAACACAACACTTATTTTCAGCGCTGACATGAAAAGTTTATTATGTTCACCATTATATAAACACGAGTGTCTGAATTCAACATGGATTTTGATTGATTTTCACCACTGAATATTTGATGCAATACTTGCATTTCATAAATCCTATTTCATACATGCAATAATGTGACCTCAACCACTTAGTCTGTCTATAATTTTCTCATGTTTAGTTTTATTCTACTGTTACTCATTCCATATGTTCTGTCCTCTGCTGTAATCCTGTAAATGTCCACACAGTGGGACTAATAAAGCTTTATGTTATCTTATTTGTATGTCCATGCGTCAATCAATCAATGTGCTGCTATGGCGCTTTAGCAAGCCACTACCATGGAAACTCCCACCCAAAGGACAGGAGCCTGGAAGCTCTATCCATAATGTATGGAAAGAATGTCAACCCATGCACGCTAGCTGCAGTGTCACAGCGTTTATATTTCCTTATAACGCAAAGACTGAGGAACATTTCAGTTCAGCTTTTAATGTGTGCTCAGAAAGTGGACAAAGAGAAAATATGATGGAAAGTAAGAAATAGAGGGAAAATAAATAATCAAGAAAAGGCAAGTGAAGAAGACATTACCCTCGGAGGCCGGATGCAAGATGAAAGGCATCTGGTATAGGAACAGGAGGACGGAGCGGGGCACGTAAGCAGGCGGGAATCACAGAATATTTACGGAGCTCCAGCTTTTGCTGCTGAAAGCCCACAGTATAAATCATGAATCATTTACAGTCTCTTCCCTCAGGAGCCCGTGTTTAAATATTAATGTTCTCCATTCAGATCACAGCCACCCTGACCCGCATAGCTAGGTCTAGTCCCCAAGGACGGCATGTATCTCTCATGCACACACACACACACACACACACACACACACACACAAAGCACTTCCATGGATCATCGACAGAGAAAAGACAGAACTGCTAAAAAAGCCCTGCCATATATCATATAGTCCCTAAGGTTTGCACGCACATAGGAATCCACGGCCGCGTTGCTACAGGAAAGTATGTTCCGTCTGTGTGCTAAAAATGTCTTGCCAATGAGAAACTTTTGCAATCCCACTTCCTGTTTCTTGTCATTCTTGGCTGATGACAGGGCAGCTGCTGTTTTTTGTTTGTCGGCTGGTGATGGAAATGTGGGTGACATTTACATTTACATTTCCATTTAGGTCATTTAGCAGACGCTTTTGTCCAAAGCGACTTACAATAAGTACATTTGTCAAAAGAAGGAAACAAAGAAACCACGACGTATCATTGCCGATAAAGTAAGAGCTGAAAATAGAACAAGTGTTAGGTCCTCATCTGAGTAAAGTAGTAGCTGTTCAGCAAACATACCTTAAGTACAACAGTGCTATGATCAAAGTGCTATAGGTAAGAACATAGAAGTGCATTTTTTTGTGTGGAAGTGGGTCATGCTATGTAGAGTCAAGGTGAAGTCTGAACAGGTGAGTCTTGAGCCTTTTGTGGAAGATGGCAAGTGACCCTGCTGTCCTGACATTGGTCGGGAGTTGGTTCCACCACTGAGGCACCAGAACAGAGAAGAGTCGGGAGGTTTGACCAGTGTTTGAAGGTAGATGGGTGCCATTCCATTGGTGGCCCTGAAGGCCAGTGCCATCGTCTTGAATTGGATGCGTGCTGCAACAGGGAGCCAGTGGAGGTCACTGAGGAGGGGGGTCACATGGGAGAATTTAGATTGATTGATTGATTGATTGATTGTCTAATGGCAGAGGGGACAAATGACACACTAAACCTTTAAGTCCTGCACCCTTACTGGTCTGCGGACAGGGGTCAGCATGGGCACCCATGCTCCATATGCAACAAACTGTGATGCACTGTGTGTATTCAACTTTCTATCAGAACCAGCATGAACTTCTTCAGCAGATTGAGCTCCAGTAGCTCGTCTGTTGGATCGGACCACACAGGCCAGCCTTCACTACCCACGTGCATCATTGAGCCACTTAAAGGTTTAGTGTGTCATTTGTCCCCTCTGCCATTAGACTTTTCAATGAAAGACACAGGACAAGATAATGACAAAACATCAACTTTGAGGACAGCATGTTCACTTGCCGCGTAATAGGCTCCACCCACTGACAGGCACCATGATAACAAGATATACAGGGTTATTCACTTCAGCTGTTATAATGGTATGGCTGATTGGTGTATATATTAGTGGTGGTGGTAGTGAACTACAACCTTTGGCATCACTTTAAGGCGCTTGCATGCTGCTGTTTTT
The DNA here is from genome assembly GCA_029853015.1 of Chelidonichthys spinosus. NCBI lineage: Eukaryota > Metazoa > Chordata > Actinopteri > Perciformes > Triglidae > Chelidonichthys > Chelidonichthys spinosus. The sequence continues at coordinate 22,866,272 of CM056836.1, forward strand.
TGGCTGAGAATGGCAGAGGGTTGCCATGGTACCAACTGTACTTTCCAAATTCCAAAACAAAACAGAAATGATGAATAGCTAAAAACCCTGTTTCCCTTGAGCCAGACATTTTCTCCATCCAGCAGCGAGTGGAGGAACCTGTGAATCCCAGAGGTAACTATTTAGAAAAAGAGCACAGAGTCATATATCAAAACATAACAGAAGTATTGACAACCCCCCCCTCCCAGCTCTTGCGCTTTCTCCTCACCGTCCCTATTTCTGCCATTCTGTCTTTCTTGTTAACACCGAGAGCATCTCGCCTACACGAGAACTGTGAAGATTTGACACTGAAACAAGCGTTCCTGACATCTGCCACAACCGTGTGAGCATTTCCTCAATCCCGCTCAGTGACGAGATGAGGATCCTTCTCAAGTTTATGCTGCCAACACCCCAATTAGTGTCACCTCCTCAAGTCTGGAGCATTTCTCTACATGACTCACTTTCTCCTTCCATTCCTCTCTTTGTTCTCACCCCTTAATTCCAATGTTTTTAGCCCCAGGCGAACTCGCTATATACAGGTATCTGCCACTTTTTTCACATTTTATTTTGCTTTCTTGGTTTCTGCCGGTGTTTTTTTGTTTTTGTCTGCTTGACTGGTTCTCTCTTGGTGCACTTTTAATACTGTTGAGATCAATCTTTCCCAATCAATACTTAATATCAGAAGAAGAAGCACTGGCCTTTTGCTGTATGTACTCTGGCGTATCGTCAAGACGCACCGACCATCATCTCCGTTCAACCTGTTCGCACCAAAAGTAATGAGATATTGAATTGAACTCAGATACACTGAAGTGCGGTGAATAGTGTACCATCCACAAACGGTGCAAATCTCCCCCCAAAATAAATCCTGGTCCAGCAGTAGAGCATCTGATAACATTTGACATCATTTTTCGCGTGTCAGAACAACGCGGGATTCACACGAAACCATCATCCCGCTGATTCCTGATTGGAGAAAAGCTGCATAATTGACACTCTGTCATGCATTTCACATGATGAATGAATCCAGAGCCAGTGACCTTGCTTCTCTAAAAGCGCATATTTCCAGCCACGTGATTTTTTTTCACTTTCAAAATAACTTCTCGTCTCTCAAGATATTCCCAGTCTTCCCATTAACCATGCATTATAGGCCTAAGTGTGTTGGCCAGGACGAGCGGGCAGCGAGCAGAATTTAAGTATGTCTTGCATGCACTGTATAATTTATCATGTAAGGAGCCTCAAGCTTTTTAATGGTCTCTGCTCTCATTATCCAGTCTCTGTTTTCTCGCCATGCCCTCTGAGAGTTCCCCCTAATGGAGGGACAAATAGATTCATATGAGATCGTAATTACCGCATTTTTAAGCAATGAGCGCAGCCATCAGATAGCTAAAGGAGGACAGGGCGAATCTTGACTGATATCTACCATCGGGAAGGACATGAGCGATGGGTGGAGAGAGAGTGAGAGAGAGAGCAGCCCAATCAGACAATGTCAGATTACCCAACAAGCTTGTCCGTCTTTGTCTCCACCATGGTCTTGCTTCCTGTTTCTATCTGCTTCCTGTCTCGGCGGTGACTGATCGGCCTTCGGAGGGGCTGAGTAGCATGTCAGAGTTGCCGGGCGCTGATCCCTCCGTCAGGGTTGCCCGTTCAGAACCCAACGCCTTAAATGAACAGGAGCAGATGACTTCTTGCCAACACTAATTTAATTGAAACGCTCTGTTCTGCAGAATGCTTTCATTTGCATATTTCTAGTATAACGAGGCAGCGAATAACATTGAGAAACAGCCCTCTGTTGGTTAGTAAGGGAAAAACACTGGAACTAGAATGACATCGCAGCGTGACGGTGTTTCCAAAACCGCTAGTGCTGTCTACGTAAGACAGTTCAGTCCTCCCAGTAGTGGAGGCGGCTGTTGTTAAAGAACAGTGGCTACAAGCAGGAAACTACTACGTCAGGTAATTGACAGCACATCCAAGTCAAAGAGTGTCCAGTATAACTGTCGAAACTCCCCGTGTTGGAGAAACGGGAGCGTCGCGTATTCACTTCCCTGCCAGGAGGAGCTCATGCATAAACAACACTGTCATATTTATATAGGCATCCCTGCAGAGTCCTTCCACTATTGTGCTGTTACACTAACTACCTCTGCCGGGGGAACATGACAGTATCGCCACAACACATGTTCTTAAGTGATTAAAATTCACTCTCCCCTTGTAGGCTCCGTTATCATGAGTATTTTTGGTCTTTCTCTGCTGCGGCGAGGGTCACTAGGGGCAGCTGTGGGAAGCAGATAAAAAATTGTATTTTTCATTGCCATTGAGTTGGCGTGTGCATGCACGCACGCACGCACACACACACACAAACACGAATGTTTTTGAGGCCCGTCGTCTGGAGTGCCGGGTTGATAAAAACAGATACCCTCCACGGCACTTGAGCGTTATTATTCTCTCTTCTTTTTCGCTTATCTGAAGCCTATTGTTGGAACACAGGGTGGTTATTGGGTTTTGTCAAGAGAGGAGAGGAATGAAGGGAGGATGGGGACAGCCTTTATGCCCTCATTCTCTGCTCCAGTGCCGTGGAGCAAAGCAAACCCACATATAGCCTCCGCCGGCACAGAAATTCAGATATTTCAGAGCAGCTCTCTGAGATGATAAGATATTTTCTTTGAGTAAAACATTGTGGACACACACTTGTGTGTATGTGTGTGTGTGTGTGTGTGTGAGTGTGTGCCGAGCTGCCCTGTAAGTGAATAAACTGTGGAGAAATGCCATTTTCCCAGCGTTCACTGACATACCTTCGTCACCAGTTAAAGGCATAGCCGAAACAATTCCAGAGGGCAAATATTGACCTCATGCCATCTCCCCGATGCAGGGAGCTGAATGCAAAGCTTCCATGAAGTATGACCAAGTGGCTGCTTTTGGTTCAGATGATTATAGTTTCATAACTATAATCATTAAAATGATTGTTTTGGCAATGGAGCTAGGCTATGCTAACACTGTAGCTGCTCTGTAAACACTTAAAATAACGTGGTCTCGGCATAAATACAGCAGCTACCTTGTTTGTTTTGTGTATGACCTTACATGTGATTTGGTCGCGTGAACAATCTATTTTGTGTTTGCTCTGACGCCCCTTTAGACTTACTTCTAGCCTGTGGGCTATATTGATTTCAGACCCCCGTCCTCATTCAGTTTCCATTCCCCCTCCGTTATTCCAAGGAGACGGTGTTTTCAATGGAGCGACGGAGTTCCTCGGAAAACTCATCCACTTGCAACCCAGTGAAGGCAGTTGACCTTGTAAACTTTTCCAGCTTGCAGCCAAGTAAAGTTTCACTGCTGCTCCCAGCCCTGCGATCTAATGAGGGTTTGTAGAGAGAAATGCGCTTGCTGTCTGCAGGGCCTTGTTGTGAAATTAAAGGTCATTCGCACTGGATGTGCAACCCCGATACCTCCTATCTCTTCTCTCGGTGGCCAACGGGGAAATCAAATGCTATTAGACCGGAGAAGCGTCCTTTATCATTGCGGTCATTATCATCCGAATCATCACCCAGGCCATGGAGCATCATTTAGCCTCCCCATTTAACTTCTCACCAGCGATGTGTCAGACATATCCACCAGTGACAATGTGTCCGGCAATATCGTGAGCTGCAGAGGGAATTATGCAGGAAGGAAAGCAATTAGCAGGCCGGAAAGGGATGAAGACTCAAAGGCCGGGCGTCTACTGTTATAGAAGAAGGAGAAAGGGGAGATAGAAGTTAGAGAGTTGAATTACTTATTAATGCCACTAATGAGGGCAATGCAATGGGCTCTGGACAGAGCGAGGTAATGTACCTGCTGCTGTATAATGCTTTAATAATGCTTTATCCTCTCTCCCTGCTCACAGTGGATCCAGAAAGGCTGTGGATCAGCTCAGAGAATCACCGATGGCTCCTCATGTATTACTAAGGAACGTGTGATGGTGATGGAACAACTGATGGCCATACCGATATATTCATATGAGCAATGAATCACATGACATGTATGTGAGAAGGCATGATGAACCCAGAGTATTATCACCCATTTGCAGTACTGCATTGTAGTTAGCATGCTATGCTAGCTGTTAACACTGCACTGCTGCTGATCTACTGGTCCACTCAGCACGCCCCATGGGGCCGCACGCCTCTGCCTACTGGTCATGTTCTTCATTTCAGCTTGTGTGAAATGATCAGAATTAGCTATTGATTCTTGAGTTATAGACAATCATTTGTATCGTGAGGTCGAAATGATCTTCTAATCACATCTGATCAGTTCACCTTTAAGTCCAAGTGGGCAGTTGTGTCGAAACTGCTGAAATTCCTTCAAGGCTTTCCTTTTCTAAGGCGTGAGGTCACAAGGTGACCTTGACTTTGACCATCAAAGTCTGTTCATTCTTGAGGTGGAGGTTTTTGTAAAATATATACCAAGAAATTCAAGCACAGGCATTCCAGAGACAGACAATCTGAAAACAGTTCCTCCTGCAACAGCTATCACCAATGAGGAGGCATTAAAACAAACAAACAAACAAACAAACAGCTTTGAAACTATTTTACTTAAACAGACAAAACTCACCAAGAGTAGGCGGAGGTGCTTGGAAACAGTTAACATAAAGCATCAGCTCATAAGTAAAAGAGGTCAGAGAGCAGATTGCACAGTTGTCTCAATTAACATTCAAGGCTTTCAATGTGATATAAGTGACCTCAGGTACGGATTTTAGTAAATGGTAAATGGACCTGCATTTATATAGCACTTTTCTAGCTAACTAACTACTCAAGGTGCTTCACATTACAATCAGTCACTTCTACCCGTTCACACACACATTCATGATTCACTGATGGCTGAGGAGCCGCCTTCACATCAGGATCTAACTCATTCATACACATTCACACACCGATGCGGGGGCAATTGGGGGTTCAGTATCTTCAGTATCCCAAGGAGGAGCATGGAGGAGCTGGGATTCAAAGCACCAATCTTCTGATTGGAGGACGACTTGCTCTACCTCTGAGCCACAGCCAGGGCGGTCAATTGCTGGACTGAAGCTGCAGGTTCATATCCAAGCAATTAAAAAAAAGTTGAATAATATCTACGGTTCATAAAGAGCACATGATCAGATTAGCAAACTAAAAAAAGGAGACAGTCCTGTACAACAGTCATTAAAAAGTTTGGAGCCTTCTCTCACGGCATGTTCCCCCAGATCCAACTAGGGCAACATGAGAACATGACAGTTTCAATATTTCTTTTTCCTTTTTTTGTTGAAAGTGACATCGGGAAAAAAAAGAGAGAACAGCGAGGAGCTTTCTGTAGTTCAAGCGGCCCTCAGATCAAGATTTTAAAAGGAGTGCTGAGCCCGCCTCCCCTCACTCCCATTTGAGAAGGGCATCTTTGCCAGAGAGTTTTTGGGAGATATCTTTTTATCAGTGGTTGAAAAGCCCCGTGTTTCTTCACAGCATGGCTGGCGCTAATTACTTTCGCACACATATTATCTACGAGGCTTGTGAACCGGTGCTCCAGCTGGGAAGTCGAGCAAAGATGAAGAAGAAAACTGCGGTGGATGCTTTGAGATGGAAGGAAGGATGATGAAAACAGGGCCACCCTTGTGAATTATAAAGCATAATAACAACAAGAGCTGGATATGATTTGTTTTTGCTTGTTTCCATTTAACTACCACCAATTTGATTTCCATTTTTTGTGCATAATCATACTGGGCTGCTGGCAGAGCTTTAACAAGCCCAGTATACAAGAGGCTCTGGGATGTATATGAAAGGCCATCGAACATTGTAGAAAAATGAAAAGAGTGTCGACTGCATTTTTAATAAAAAACTGGAACATGCATCCAAGACACCCTCCCCTTTTGCCTTCATCGTGCACCAACAGAAACCACATGGATATGTGTTTTTTGTCCAGCCTTGTTCTCTCACATATTCAAATGCTGCAGCCTCTCAGGAGAAGAGACATCCTTGAGTTGGATATTTGTCTAACCTGCAAGGCTGACATTCTGCCCATCCACTCCAATCGCCCAGGTTGGCGTACCAACTCCGCTAACCTCCTCTTCCCCATATTAACATCAAGGGCTTCTTTTTCCCTTGCAAGATGCCCAAGGGGAAGGGAGCCAGTGGAGAATCATGGGGCCCCGATATGGAGGCAAATACAAAAATAATTCCCTATGAAATGCCAGAATTAATCAGGCCCCTTTGGATGCGCGTTAACAAGCCATCAAACATAAGGCACACTCAGCTACCCTGACGCTCTGCTAAATAAAAATGATGGAGGGGGAGAGAGGGAAGGGGTTCGGAGCTGAGGCGTTTTCAGGTCAGGGAGGGGGGAAAGCGCGGGGATGTAAGGGCCTGTTTGCAGCAGGGAGTTACCTGGTAATTGGGATGGAGAGACAGTTAAAGTAATGGGTGGCGGGGTTCGGGGTGGAGGGGGCATTCGGAGGAAATGAAGGTTGGGGCATGAATGAAGGAGGGAATAAAAGGGGAGGCAGGCGAAGCAAGGGGAATGAAAGGAAACGGCACAGGTGGGGTCTGTGGAGGGTCCTGGTTTGTGGAGAGGGATTGGGTGGCAATGGAACAAGGGTGAAACAACGCTGGAGGGGCAATTTCATTATGGGACAGGAGATGGTAGTTTTTAAAAGAGGAAGAGAAAAAAAGAAGAAAAAAAGAGAGGGTTTGTGTGACTGTAGCTGCAATTACAGCATGGGATTGGAAGAGGTGAGGTGTTTGTATGCTGGGGGGTTAGTTGGAGAAAAGGTGAGGATGAGATGGTAGACTGGGGAGCAGTAGATTGCCAGTTTCCCAGTTAGATTTTGCAATGTATTCACAGGGAGGGGAAAGTGTGTTTGTGGGGAAACTGGGGGAGGGGGGGGGTTGAATGGCAGGCGGGCGGGAATGGGAAGCAGTGTACGGTAATGAAAGCTAGGTGGAGGGAGAAGGGGTGCGATTACACAAGCAGGAAAAAGGAATTCAGGTGATGAGAAAAGTCACTGGGAAGCGCGGAAATGGAATATTTCAAGGCGGGGGGAGAGGTTGCCGGTGTTGTTGACAGGGGGGAGGGCATTGTTCATCCTAAATCACAATCATTCTTAAATAAGATATCTCTCTATTCAGAGCTCCTGATATGCCCTCAGGGCTAAGATTGCAAGCGAAAGCATGTTAATTACCCAGACATTATTCATTCAGCTCCCTCCGTGTGCACCCAATGAATGCATATCCTTGGCGTGTGTTCCTCCCGCTCCTTCCTCTCACCCTCAGCCTTGCTAACATTGTGCTGTGAAAAGCCTATTACTAGTCTCCACCAGCAGCTTATCCCTCACCATTGCAGGGAAGATTTTGGCCGAGTGCACATGAATGGCCTCTTTGCTCTGGGAAAAATGAGACGCTAAATCCACAAACCATAAGCCACTT